>JXCR01095750.1:8481-42938 GCA_002079205.1 Phalaenopsis hybrid cultivar | reverse complement strand
GATCTGCAGGCCATCCTTTGGTATTGCGTTCGACATTGACGGTGTTATCATTCGAGGCGGTGATCCCATTGGCGGGTCTCCTCAGGCATTGAGCAGACTATATGCCGAGGACGGTAGGGAAGGATTCTTCATTCTCTTAGGCTAATTTGCATTCTTTTCCAATTAAGCGGGGATCAGATTTTATTTTATTTTATTTCTTTTCGGAGCAAGAAATATACTTGTTCCTAGTAAGAAAGCAAAATCTGTGGCTTAACTTGTGATTCTCTTATTCTTTTCAGTGCTAATTCACTTCCAGCATATGCCGACCTTTATCTTCTCTGAAACTAGAAAAGCTTGTTTGCTGCAATTTATTTTCTACTCTTACATACATAGCTATAATTCTTATGTATTTACATATCTCACACATCAACTTTCATATTTAAGCACGTAGCTCTCAAATCTTTAATATGACAAAAAAAAATAGCACTATTACCCCTTTTTTTAAAAAGAAATGCTCGTTTTCATGATTAGGTTTAAAGCACCAACGTGCAATTCGATGAAATACACCTGTAGGATACCTTTAGGAGAGGATAAAGTTGACATATTGGAAATCAATAATGGTAGTAGGAAGCAATGCAAATTTCAGTATATTTTTATTCACCACCCAATGAGTACATGAGTATGGTGTATATATTGTAATGTACGATTAGCATCAGTGGTGATTATTTAATCAGGTTTTTATGGCAAGGATAAGGGGGATCACTCGGTGAAAGTTGGAAATATGTTAAAATGAGTGTAAGCTGTTGTATCAAGCCTCCCCAAACTTAGGATTTTAGTGGTCAAACCTTGAATTTGTTTCTTAGTTTATGGAATCTTGAAATGGAGAAACTCTTTATAAGGGCATCTTCCAGTTAGTCTTCTGCAGTTAAATGTTAGATTTGTATATTCTTATAGGCAATATGGTCCCGAATAAAATGAAAGCCAATTTTGTTGTGTTTGGTTTGTCTACAAAACATTGGGTTTTTGGCTATAGTAATCATGGAGGTATTATCACAGAGAAGTTGAATTGGTTATTCCAGAGAGAGTCCCAACTCTTGGAGGAGACGATAAAGCTAGACTAGTTCTATTGTAGTTGCTGCGAGGGAGCGATAACCTGACTCAGTTGATGATTGAGCGACTATTATTTATTTTGGGACTCTTCAGAGAATTGGTGTGGAACCCAATAGAAATCTATAGCCTGTTATGGATCTCCTGTCAGCGTTGCCTGCGGCCCAATCCGCCTCATAGTATGTAGTCAAGGTGAGATCTCCCTTTATGATAGCAATGCCATGCTTGGTAGTAGTCTGAAAGTATATGATTATTCTTTTTATCATGTGATAGTGTTGATTGAAGGGAGATTGCATGTGCTGGCATATCTGGTTGATGGCAAACGCGATGTTCGATCTTGTGAGGGTTAGGTATTGTAGCGATCCAGCTAGTTATCTATGTAGTGTGACATCTGAAAATGCTTAACTGGATTGGGGATTGGTCGGGGGTTTGTTGAGTGTAGGTGTAGAGACTGGTTTGTAGTTTTGCATTCCTGTTTTGTAAAGTAGTTATAGAACGTAGTTTTTTTGGTGTGGAAAGTAGTCTTGAGGTGTTTGTTGGAAATAAATGCCTAGAAATGTGGAGATGGGGCCTAATTTTTTGAGATTGAATCTGTTGGTAGACTGTGAATAAGTTGTTGTATAGAGGTTGCGTCATTTCCTATAATTAATATGTCGTTGACATAGATGAGTAGGTAGGTAGTGTGAGTGGTTATTTGTGAAGTAGTAGCGATGAGTCTGCCGAGCTGAGTTTGAACCCTTGTTCTTTGAGATAACTTGAGAATGTGGAATCCCATTGATTTGGAGCTTGCTTGAGCCTATGGATAGTTTTCCTTAGCTTGCAAACATATAGGGGGCATTGGGAATCTTTGAAACTGGGTGGCCGATGCATGTAGACTGTGAGGAGAGTTCGAGTGGTCTCTAGGAGGTGTTAGTGTTTATGTTCTGCCTCTTTTGCTTGGGTGTAGGGCAGCTGACGTGGTGTTTTATTCCATGAGATTGAAGTTATGATTTGAAGTCATTTGGTGTATATTCTCCTCCATCATCAGATCGTGAGATTTTAATGGTGGTGTTGAATTAATTTGTTTTTAGTTTTTGGAGGTGAATGAATTTGTTAAGTGTTTCTGATTTTAGGGTCATGGGAAATAGCCCTCTATAATCATCAATGAAGATAACATAGTATTTATAGCCATTTGGAGATAGAATTGGTGCTGAACCCTATACATTATGGTGTAGTAGTTGAAAAGTTGTTTAGATCCAGTACTAGATGTACGGAAAGGTAATTTTTGGCTTTTAGAAGCCTTACACGAATTATAAAAAAGAGAAGAAACTAGGATGTGTAGATGAGGATACTATTTTGATATGTTATGAATTGTTGCTTGATGGGGATGTCCCAGTCTTTGATGCCATAGGTTGATGGAGGTTGTGGTGGAATGGAGAGCTTGGATGCCTGGAATGCAATGTAGTCCTTTGCTGCTGCTCCCCCTAAGGATTGTTTCATTGGATTGCCGGTCCTATATTTGAGAATCATCATCATCAAAGTGAATTGAGTAGTGATTATCTTGTGTAAGGTCATGAACTGACAAGAGATTATTTGATAGTGAGGGAACATGATGTAGGATGGAGAAAGCGAGCTTACAAGCTAGTGTAGCTAATATTCCACTGCTTGCGTAGGAAATGAGGAGGATGATGGCTTCTTCTGATCCAGTGTATTCTATGGGTTGCTGCAGTTGTGTATAATCATTGGTGAAGTGAGAAGAGGCTCTACTGTCCAGAATCTTGTCTTTTGTATTGTGAGATGAATTGGCTATCAATGCTGAGTTGCTGTTTGGTGTTGTTGGAGTATACGACGTGTTGGTTCTGTGCCAACATATGTAGGCGGAGTGACATTTCCTGCCACAGATCTGGCAAGTAATTGGAGATTTGGTTCGCTGTTGCACACGGGTTGTATTGCCGGAAGGGCATGGAGTATGAGATGAATGCCTTCCACATCTATTGTTTGTTGGTCTGGAGTTGCACCCATCATATGACAGGACAGCCATTAATGACACCATTTGTTGCTTGGCGTTTTCAGCTTGGATTTCACAGTAGAGAAGTGAGTAGAGGTCATCTAGTTGAATGGCTCTAATCTTGTCCAGATTGCTGTCTTGAATGACTGATATGTGGTTGGTAGACCATTAAGAATATAAAGCATGATGTCTTCTATATCTAGCTTGTATCTAGCTGATGGTAATTGGTCTACCAGTGACTTAATGCGAGTGAGGTATTGGGTCATAGTCTCAGTCTTGATTGTGACATGATGAATTTCGTTTTTGTTATGACCTTAGATTTGTTGGTAGACTATAGGCGTTTGGTGAGTGTATCCCAATGGAGAGGACATGAGGTAGTATAGTGGGAGAGATGGTTGAGTACAATGATGTGGCTGTGTTTTGATCTGAGTTTCCATAGTATGCAGTTTGGATTGGNTATATATAAATAAATTGTTTTCTATCAAATAGGAGCAATCATATTCTTTACCCTCTTCCAAGTGCTATAAAGAAATAAAGAACAATGACTAATCCAGAGTTTGATCCCTAATTTCGTGGTTAGGCTGGGAGGATACTGGCTGACACTCCCGAGCTCACACTACGCCCTCCCCTAAGGGCTAACAATCTCGCATTAGTTTCCAATCAGCTAGACCAAATTGAGGATTTTAATTTGTCACTTTAAAATCTCCAATTTTGCATCCAATAAATTATATTTGCTTATTTATTTACACTCAATTCCATGGATGATATACTCTCCCATGAAATCAAATGTGATTCTCCCCCTATTATAGAAATCATAGCCCTTTTCAGAACATATGTTTCTCAACATGTTTTAACATTTCAGCTGGCTAGAGTGAAAGGTAAATGAAGATCAGAGTTCAAATCATCGCAAGTTATTAACATTTAAAACCATTAAAAACAAAATCAATTTTTTAGAAAATCATATCTCAAAGTATGGAGAAGGATAAAAATGACTATTCATAATTCATGAGAATGATACAATAAAACATGAATTTCATATATAAAAATAAGTTTACAAAACAAAAAAATAAAACACACAACTTATCTTACAATCCTTCCCAAGCAAATCCCTAAAAGTTCTCTCGAAGCCTTTCTCTATTTACAAGCACTCAATTCTCTCTTAGAAGTGTAATGAAGAAGAAATCTCTCACCTTCCATCTTCTCTTACAACCCTAGAAGAAAATCTCTTCTTCTTCTCTCTTTGCCTTTCACGCCACCCCCACTTTCTTGTCTTCTTTGTCCCCCCTCAACTCCTTGAAATCTTCCTCTTTTATTCTGGGTTGTCTCTTTTCAAAAGGAATTTAAAATTAACTCCAAAATTTCCTCTAAAAGTCAACTCTTTTGAATTCAAAAGATGTGTCATTTAATCCAAGAGACATATCCCTTCATAAAAGAACATTCCAATGTGTCAAGATGCACTGAATTACTCCAAAAGGTGTGTAGAACAAGTGTCCCTTTGAAAATTCACGTAAAATTCATCTTGAACCGCCTTAATCAGCAAAAATTCGTCTCTAGCGCATCATGCGCCAAGCCTCTGTTAAACGGCGCATCTTGCGTCAAAATTCCAAAATTTGTTGTTTTTTGCTCCAATTTTTGTCATTTTTTGCCATTTTTGATCCAAATACCTAACAAAGATATACCTGTAATAAAAACATGAAAATACCCTTCTTTATATCACCAAAAATAACCTTAAACTATGTACTTAAAACAGTATATTATTATAGTGTATCAATGGACGTAGAATTAGTGATTCTAGAGTGACATGCTCAACCTTTACCAATTTTATCTAGAGTTGGAACCTGAGGCTTGGTTAGTCCTATAGAGTGGGCACAGTGGGTAATCTAAAAGTGATAGGCTAGAACCTACCCAGCATAACTGATCCTGAGAATATATTTGTGTAAAATATATAAAGTTAACTCCGCTATGCAACAACGCCAAAAGCTTGATGCAATAGTTTATGAATAAGAAATTTAAGCAATTTATGTTGGGATTCTAAGAAAAATACGTATCGTTATTAAGTAATAAAAGACTTTCAATTTAAGCCCCAAATATCGATCTCATGAGGAAGATTTAAATTTGAAATAATAAATTAACTAGGAAATTCACAGAAAGTAAAACTAAATTACTGTCACTAATTTCGAATATTGAGATATTGTCAGAACTAAATTATTTAACTACTAGCAAAACTGAAGTGCAAAGTTTAAACAATAACTATTAAACTATTACACTATATAACTATGTTTATGTGATGAAGATTTCTTATTTGAAAAAACAACTTTCCCACTACAATGATGATTTGGTAAAATGAGATGAGATAAATGGTTTTAATATGTATTATGCCAAATAGGAGCAGTTTTATTTCTCTACTCTGATACAATGTTATAGAAAATTTTTGGTTAATCTTAGGTTTAGTCCCTAAATTCGTCGCTAGGCTAGGAGGATACTGGCTCCCACTTCCTTTCACCTGAAGGCTAACTCTCGCTTTAGTTCTTTAAACTCTAAGACTGAATTGGAGATTTTAGTCTGTCACTCTAAAATCTCCAATTCTACACCCAACAAGATATATTTCTCTATTTATTTGCACTTAATTCCATGACCGAAATTCTCCGTCATTGAATCAAATGTGATCCTCACTTTGTTGTAGAACTCATAATCTATTTCCCGGATTATATGTTTCACAACAAATTTTAACAATTTAATTGGCCAGATCAAAAAGTAAATTAAGCTCGGAGTTGAAAAATCGTCACAATTTATTTTATATTTTAACATTGGCACATTCATGTTATCTCTTCATTTCACCATATCTCAGAGTATGAAGAAAGATAAAGGAAACTACTCAGACTTTATGAGAAAAATATAACAAAACACAAATTTTATAGATAAAATAAAGTTCATACAACACTTATCTAAAACTCTTTCTCAAAGCTCCCTTGTAGTCTTTCCTAGGAAATGTAGGAAGAAGAAATCTCTCACTTTTCTCCTTCTCCAACACTCTTAGAGAAGAATCACACTTACTCTCAACACAAAAACTCAAATTTCTAAAAGAAAAATCACTAATAGACTCCAAAATGGTGGTGGGATGAAGATGAAAAAGTATATGATGTGTAAGAGATTGAATTGAGGCGAGGAATGACAAAAAAAGAGCCAATTTTCTGATTAATTTGGGCCCCATATAGAGCCTAGAGTCAGGTCTCTAATAGGTGCATCCAAAAATTCTTCAAAAAACGTCCAAATTCTTCGAATCTTATAGAAATAGNTATTGGAGCAAATCCCCAACGTAACTTTTTACCGGATTCCTAGGGGAGATAATGCCCATGCTGACGCTTTAGCAAAACTCGCTAAAGAACTGGCAAGTTGCCTAATGGATTCCATTAAAATCACAATACAAGGAAGACAAGTTTTTTCTCGAATCGACCTCGACAATCTACGTAAGCTTGGAAAATAAGAAACAACGATTGTAGTTGCGGATATTAATGAAGATTGGTGCAAGCCATTAATAGAATATCTGCATACTGGAAAGCTTCCAGAAGACAAGTCTGAGCCACATCACATTACGAAAAGGGCTATGTCATATGCCTTGGTTGGTGATGTCCTCTATAGAAGATCGTTCAACTAGATGTGGCTTTAATGCTTAAGCAAAGCCGAAGCCCAAAATATCGTCAAAGAGGTACATGCCGAATTGCGTGGCACTCACCAGTCAGGACCACAAATGAAAATAAAGTTCAAGAGACTCAGATATTATGGCCAGTAATGATGTTCAACTGCATGGATATAGCCAGAAAACGTCACCAGTACCGAGTGCATGGGGTGGTCTTGCACCAACCTCTGAATCTACTACACCCAACCGTTGCTTTGGGGCCATTCGAGTGTTGGAACACGAACATAATAGGTTCGATAGACCATCCATCTTCCAAAGGACACATGTTCATACTTGCCGCTATAGATTACTTCTCCAAATGGGTAGAGACAGTGCCTTTACGAGAGGTTACAACACAACAAGTCCTTCAATTTCTCAAGAGCCAAATCATCTATAATTTTGGAGTACCGCGAAGAACAATTTTCGACAATGGGATAACTTTTAAAAGAACAAAAATCAACAATTTTGCCAGAAGACACGAGATAGATTGAAGATACTCTATAATTTACTATCCCAGAGCGAAGGCCTGACTGAAGCCTTCAATAAAATGATGGTACAGATTTTAAAGAAAGAACCGAATGAAAATAAAAGGGATTGGAACAAAAAAATGCTAGAAGTTTTGTGGGCCTACTGAACGACATTCAGGACTCCCAATCATTGTACAACCTACATGCTCATGTACGGGTACGAGGCTGTGCTACCGTTAGAAATTCAGATGTTGTCTCTCAAAGTCGCCCGTCGCCAACCAACTTACATCAAAAGAATGTGCAAAGCTCAGGCTTGAGGAACTAGAGAGTTTGGAAGGAAAATAACTTTAAGANTGTTTTTCTGACTCGTTCGTCCATGGGATTCCCACTCGGCACTGACCGTGAAAATTAATGATTTTCATTTTTTCATACCCATTCTTAAAATCATGATTTAACTATTTGTTATATTTTTGTCATGAAATTTGGAAAGTAAAAATAAATAAATAAATAAATGCCTCGTAAGTTAACAAGTGTTTAGATCATTTTTTTATTTAATAAAAACAAAAGAAAAAAAAAGTTAAATTGACTGAAAATTTGTGATAAAAAAATAACATTCAAGTCGTACTCGTATAGCTTCG
Source organism: Phalaenopsis hybrid cultivar (assembly GCA_002079205.1). Taxonomy (NCBI): domain Eukaryota; kingdom Viridiplantae; phylum Streptophyta; class Magnoliopsida; order Asparagales; family Orchidaceae; genus Phalaenopsis; species Phalaenopsis hybrid cultivar. The sequence continues at coordinate 35,084 of JXCR01095750.1, read as the reverse complement.
CTAATTAATTAGTCAAATTAAGACAGTTCAAAAAGGACGACACCTCTATGAGAGGTACAGAATATTATTTTGCGAGAATATTTAAATTAAGAATATTTCACAAAAAAATATTAAAAAATCTACTTAAATATATTTATTATTGATACACCACCAATAAAACTTCATCATCCAACACGAATCTCGAGGCATAACATAAATTTTGAGATGATATTTTAAGCAATGAATATTTAAATCTTGGTAAAAAGTCATCCAGAGTNATTAGGAATTTCAGTGATGGTGAGATAGAGATAGTAGTAATGTGCTCTAGAAAAGTAGATTCAACTTGGTATAAATGAGATGAAAAGCCGTTAAGAGTTGAGGTAGGATAAGAACTGCTACTATTTAAAAAGAGGAAGAAGGAAGCTGTTATGGCTCTAATACCATGATGAAATACATCTGCAAGGTACTTCCAGGAGAGGAAAAAGTTAGGATACAGGAAATCAGTAATGAGATCATTATCAACTGTGAGAGTTGTGCTTGCGAGGAATTGGATGCTGATTGTTAGGAATTTCGGTGATGGTGAGATAGAGATAGTAGTAATGTGCTCTAGAAAAGTAGATTCAACTTAGTATGAATGAGATGAAAAGCCGTTACGAGTTGAGGTAGGATAGGAACTGCTACTATTTAAAAAGAGGAAGAAGGAAGCTGTTATGGCTCTAATACCATGATGAAATACATCTGCAAGGTACTTCCAGGAGAGGAAAAAGTTAGGATACAGGAAATCAGTAATGACAGTAGGAAGTAATACAAAATTCAGTGTATTCTTATTCACATCCCAATGAGTACATGAGTGCGGTGTATATATACTAATGTTTGCTTGGAATAAGTGGTGATGATTTCATCAGTTGGTTATGGCAAGGACGTGGGGGACCACTTGCCCATGTGAAGGTTGCAAATACGGTCACAGATGAGTGCAAGCTGTTGTATTATGTCGCTATGTATCTAAGTATGAAAGTTCAGGTGTAAGCTAGTAAATACATAAGAATTGTGTGCTATGTATATAAATTTCCCTTTTTTTCCAGGCTTTTTAGGAAGAGGAGCTCATTTTAACATGGCAATGAGTTTTTTTAATAACTTTTGTTATATTGTTCTATAAAAAATTAAGGTGCATTTACATAAATACCTCATAATTGTTATATATTTACATTTACAACACCTAAATACTTATATATACATGCATACCACTCAAATCGTTTACATCACATAAAAAATACCACCATCACCATTTTTTAAAAAGTAAAATACACCTTTTCATGTATTGGTTTATGACACCAAGGTTTTATAAGTTTAAATATCAAACTTTGGGAGTTAGATATGTAAATACATAACAATTGCAGGGTATCCGTTCATTCATATTGATTTTCACTTGGGCTTTTAGCTATTGTTCAATAAATTTTTTTGCACAATTTTTGTTCATGGTATCTTTGGCACCTCAGATTAAAAAAAAAGAAAAAAAAAGAAAGGTGGTATCCTAATTCATTGTTCTTAAAAAATTATGTCGATGGCCATGTAAGTCCCAAGGTTTGTCAACAACAGCTAATTATAAAAAAAAAAAAAAAGAAGGATTAGTTTGATGGTTATGCTTCAAAAATATCAAACATTGCAGTTTCTAAAAAATAATGGGTCTAAATGCAAGCTCAAACAAGATGGTTAGAGAACTATCAGTTGCCCTTCATTTTCATTTATATTCTTGCACCGTTTTTTTTTTTTNATGGTGAGATAGAGATAGTAGTAATGTGCTCTAGAAAAGTAGATTCAACTTGGTATGAATGAGATGAAAAGCCGTTAAGAGTTGAGGTAGGATAGGAACTGCTACTATTTAAAAAGAGAATACCATTATGAAATACATCTGCAAGGTACTTTCAGGAGAGGAAAAAGTTAGGATACAGGAAATCAGTAATGGCAGTAGGAAGTAATACAATATTCAGTGTATTCTTATTCACATCCCAATGAGTACATGAGTGTGGTGTATATATACTAATGTTTGATTGGAATAAGTGGTGATGATTTCATCAGTTGGTTATGGCAAGGACGCGGGGGACCACTTGCCCATGTGAAGGTTGCAAATACGGTCACAGATGAGTGTAAGCTGTTGTATTATGTCGCTATGTATCTAAGTATGAAAGTTCAGGTGTAAGCTATGTAAATACATAAGAATTGTGTGCTATGTATATAAATTTCCCTTTTTTCCGGGCTTTTTAGGAAGAGAAGGAGCTCATTTTAACACGACAATGAGTTTTTTTAATAACTTTTGTTATATTGTTCTATAAAAAATTAAGGTGCATCTACATATATACCTCATAATTGTTATATATTTACATTTCCAACACCTAAATACTTATATATACATGCATACCACCCAAATCGTTTATATCACATAAAAAATACTACCATCACCATTTTTTTTAAAGTAAAATACACCTTTTCATGTATAGGTGTATGACACCAAGGTTTTATAAGTTTAAATATCAAACTTTGGGAGTTAGATATGTAAATACATAACAATTGCATGGTATCCGTTCATTCATATTGATTTTCACATGAGCTGTTAGCTATTGTTCAATAAATTTTTTTGCACAATTTTTGTTCATGGTATCTTTGGCACCTCAGATAAAAGAAAAAAAAAGAAAAAAAAAAGATAGGTGGTATCCTAATTCATTATTCTTAAAAAATTATGTCGATGGCCATGTAAGTCCCAAGGTTTGTGAACAACAGCTAATTATAAAAAAAAAAAAAAAGAAGGATTAGTTTGATGGTTATGCTTCAAAAATATCAAACATTGCAGTTTCTGAAAAATAATGGGTCTAAATGCAAGCTCAAACAAGATTAGAGAACTATCAGTTGCCCTTCATTTTCATTTATATCCTTGCACCGTTTTTTTCTTAATGTTGTGTTTTTGCATAATTAGTACACGCTTAGGGGCTGTATGGTAACAGATTTAATTAAGCTGAATCTTGCTAGACAGAAAAAAATGACAATTTTAGATCCAGGATTTAGTAAATCCAATTTCTTCTCAATTGTGCCTTAAATTCTGAATTTACTAAATTTTGTTGTTGGCATGATTTAGTAAATTTGGATTTACAATATATGCTAAAACTTTTAAATCCATTACCATAGAGCCCCTTAAGCATATGTTTCTCATAAATAGGCATCATTTCTCTTGATTAAGATTATTTTTCTCATTTTTGGGTAATTAATTGATAAACTTGAAAAAAAAAAAAAATCAATAACAGAAACTCACTGATTAATTTTTTCATTCTACACAGGCAGCTTGAAGATTCCATATATATTCTTAACCAATGGTAAGCATTACATTCTAGTCTTTTTTGACTTTTTATTACAACATGCTACCTTTTATTTTTGATGATCATTAAATATACCTGATGAAGCCAGAAAAGTTTAAGCATTTGCTTCACGCTGTTTCAAAATTTTTGAGTATGAGATGATTTTTCGGACCATGTTGAAAGTAAATTTTTTCTTCTGCATCTGACGGCTATTCCAAGTTTTTTCTTTTTTCCCCCCAATCTAGTAAGGCTTTATTTTGTATTGCTATGTTGATATGGTGTTTTTGCTGTTTTGTCTTGAAAGAAAGAAGATTTACATACATACTACTCAATTCCTATGTATTTGCCTTTCTAACAGATATACTTCAATTTTTACATACACGCAACCTTACCTATGCATGGAAAGGTGCATTCCATTTTTTTAAAAAATTAAAACAGTGGTATTTTTGATGTGCTATGAAAGATTTGGGTGGTATAGATGTAAAAAATAAAGTTTGGGTGTTAAATATGTAAGTACATAGGAATTGGGCGGTATATATGTAAATGCCCCTAAATAGAGTTGTCATAATATCATATGCAATGATTAGTTGCTCCGTATGTCCATCCATATGCCGATGAATCCACAAAGAAGATATGCAAAATGAGAATTTTTATAGGAAGGACCATTTTAGATCAACTTTTTAATGGACTAAATTGAAGAAATATGATACTTCTGTATTAAATTGGACACACACGAATGGTGGGGATTATTTTGAGATTTAATCTTAAAATAATAAATAATTTTCACATCCCAATAAATTTAGAACAATTCAACCAAATGGATAATCAATCCAAATAAAATTTCAAATTTTATGAAATAATTTCTGTAATATCTAAACTATGTTTTGAATAAATCATTGCTTAAATTAATTAGTTTTATTTTTTGTTCATTGTCTTTTATCCTTTGGTTAATTCCCTCAATTTATACTAAATAAACTTAAACGGATATGCTAAAAATGTTTGAACCTTCAATTCACACTTGAGTTTTCATGAATTGGTAACAAATACTCCAAGTTTGCCTAAAAGGATCAATCATCATCAGCATATTTACTGATATTTTATTATCTTGAAAGAAAATATTAAGCAATTCATTTGCTTACACTATATAAGATTTTCTATTATAAAATTACTAATGAGCCACACGAGTCACATAGTTAATGGGGTAAATAAATTTTTGAACAATTTTGGATGTATTTATCAGCTTTCACTTCACTTATATTCCTTTTATATTCTTATATTAATTGCTCCATATTNTTAAACGGATATGCTAAAAATGTTTGAACCTTCAATTCACACTTGAGTTTTCATGAATTGGTAACAAATACTACAAGTTTGCCTAAAAGGATCAATCATCATCACCATATTTACTGATATTTTATTATCTTGAAAGAAAATATTAAGCAATTCATTAGCTTACACTATATAAGATTTGCTATTATAAAATTACTAATGAGCCACACGAGTCACATAGTTAATGGGGTAAATAAATTTTTGAACAATTTTGGATATATTTAGCAGCTTTCACTTCACTAATATTCCTTTTATATTCTTATATTAATTACTCCATATAACTAAATCATTCATCTTCTGGATTTTATTTCCATTTGAAATCTTGGAAGATATACATACTTACCACCAAGGTTTAAAAAATTGGATCGGACCTGCCGGTTCGATCGGTTTTATCGTGAACCGTTCGGTGCCTGGTTCGGTCCAAAGCACTTAATGGACAGTTTCTGGCGTCAAACCGACGATTCAACTGGCATATCGGAGAACCGAATCCTTCGTTTTTCAAACCATAAATATTATTTTATATTTTTTCCCTCATCAATCTATGTGCTGGCCCAATTGTCCATTTCAAAAAGGCAGAAAGAAACATCACATAAATGCTGATGCGTCGAATTCCAAAGTATGGGTTGGCCGTTTTCAAATTCACACACACACACACACACACACACACACACACACACACACATATATATATATTGTGCCGCAAGCCTTGACCTGTTAGTGGCGGGGTCACTGTAAGTCCCCTCGGGTCAAGGGTTCGATCCCACCGTGGCGCGGGGGCTCTAGAATTTTAGGCACATGGCGCGGGCTCTAATCATGAGGCAAAAAAACGCATGAGAAATCGATATTTGGGTCTCTGTCAAATATCAATTTTCTTTTAAAAAACACATATATTAGTTTAGAGATTAAAATGAATTAATGGTGCTTTTAAACTTTTTTAATAACTTTAAATGCCATTTGGTTTTATTTTAGCCTCAAATTCTTCCATATACTATTTATTAAGTTTTAGCAATAGTGTTTAAATTTATGAAAAAAGAAGACTTACTTATCACTACTTATGTATTTATATATTTGTTGTCACACTCAAATTTTTAAATCATATTAAAAGTACTATTATAATTAAGTTTTTTTGTGAAATACATATTTTTATTTATATTTTTTTATGTGATCAATATTATATATATATTGAATATTAAAAATTATTTTAGGAATAGGGCTAGCTTCTCTTATGAAGAGAGTAGAGAGTTTGATGGCTCTATTATTAATATACTCAGAAGTATTTTGTTTATTTATTTATTTATATTTTTATATTATTATTATATTATTATTATATTATTATTGGATTATTTAGATGATATTTAATTAATTTTTATATTTATTATGTAATTCAGTTCAACCCCGGTCAAACTGATGAACCTTGAATCTTGGACCCTTCCTTCTTCCGGTTTGATGTCCGGTCTGGTTTCACAACCTTGGTTACCACTCAATTCTTATCTATTTGCATATCTAACACCTAAACCTCAATTTTTACATACAAATCACCTTACCTATACATGGAAAGGTGTATTTCAATTTTTTTTCAAGTTAAAATGGTAGTATTTTTTATGTGATACGAAAGATTTGGGTGATATAATAATTCTAAATAATAAAGTTGGCTGTTAAATATGTAAATACATAGGAATTGGGTGGCATGTATTTAAATACTCCTATAATCTTTTGGTTCTATGATATTTGTGAACTAAGTTGATTTTGATATTCTTTTCTTCCCATAGGTGGTGGAGTTCCGGAATCTAAACGAGCTTGTGAATTAAGTGGGCTTTTGGGGGTTCAAATTTCACCCTTGCAGGTAAATGTTGCATTTGTATTCTTGCAAAAGTGACTGAATTTCGACAATTGATATATTTACAGAATCCACCGAACTTGGATATGAACATCTTTAAAACTTTTTCTTTAATTTAAAAAGCTGTGTGCTAAAAAGCAGTTCTTATGCCACACTGTAATTACTGAGAAGTATTATGGAACATTTACATATATATATCCCTCATTTCTTATGTATCTACATATCTGACACCTAAACTTTACTTTTTTATATTTATACCACTTAAATCTTGCTTATCACATATAAAATACCTCCATTTTAACTTTTAAAATGTGAAATACACCTTTTCATCTGNTTTTATTACAACATGCTACCTTTTATTTTTGATGATCATTAAATATACCTGATGAAGCCAGAAAAGTTTAAGTATTTGCTTCACGTTGTCTCGAAATTTTTGAGTATGAGATGATTTTTCAGAACATGTTGAAAGTAAATTTTTTCTCCTGCATCTGAAGGCTATTCTAAGTTTTTTCTTTTTTCCCCCCCATTCTAGTAAGGCTTTATTTTGTATTGCTATGTTGACATGGTGTTTTTGCTGTTTTGTATTAAAAGAAAGAAGATTTACATACATACTACTCAACTCCTATGTATTTGCCTTTCTAACAGATATACTTCAATTTTTACATACACGCAACCTTACATATGCATGGAAAGGTGCATTCCATTTTTTTTAAAAATTAAAACAGTGGTATTTTTGATGTGATATGAAAGATTTGGGTGGTATAGATGTAAAAAATAAAGTTTGGGTGTTAAATATGTAAACACATAGGAATTGGGCAGTGTATATGTAAATGCCCCTAAATAGAGTTGTCATAATATCATATGCAATGATTAGTCCGTATGTCTATCCATATGCCGATGAATCCACAAAGAAGATATGCAAAATGAGAATTTTTATAGGAAGTACCATTTTAGATCAACTTTTTAATGGACTAAATTGTTGAAATATGATACTTCTGTATTAAATTGGACACACACGAATGGTGGGGATTATTTTGAGATTTAATCTTAAAATAATAAATAATTTTCACATCCCAATAAATTTAGAACAATTCAACCAAATGGATAATCAATCCAAATAAAATTTCAAATTTTATGAAATAATTTCTGTAATATCTAAACTATGTTTTGAATAAATCATTGCTTAAATTAATTAGTTTCATTTTTTGTTCATTGTCTTTTATTCTTTGGTTAATTCCCTCAATTTATACTAAATAAAACTTAAACGGATATGCTAAAAATGTTTGAACCTTCAATTCACACTTGAGTTTTCATGAATTGGTAACAAATACTACAAGTTTGCCTAAAAGGATCAATCATCATCACCATATTTACTGATATTTTATTATCTTGAAAGAAAATATTAAGCAATTCATTAGCTTACACTATATAAGATTTGCTATTATAAAATTACTAATGAGCCACACGAGTCACATAGTTAATGGGGTAAATAAATTTTTGAACAATTTTGGATATATTTAGCAGCTTTCACTTCACTAATATTCCTTTTATATTCTTATATTAATTACTCCATATAACTAAATCATTCATCTTCTGGATTTTATTTCCATTTGAAATCTTGGAAGATATACATACTTACCACCAAGGTTTAAAAAATTGGATCGGACCTGCCGGTTCGACTGGTTTGATCGTGAACGGTCGGTGGTTGGTTCGGTCCGAAGCACTTAATGGACAGTTTCTGGCGTCAAACCGACGGNTTTTTTTAACGTCCTTCCGAAGCGGGCAACGGGATTTCAATTCCGATGATTGACAGCTTCTTACGGGCAAACTCCACACCAAAAATAGTGCCGACATATATATACAGTACCGCAAGTCTTGACCTGTTAGTGGCGGGGTCACTGTAAGTCCCCTCGGGTCAAGGGTTTGATCCCACTATGGCGTAGGGGTTCTAGAATTTTAGGCACATGGCACGGGCTCTCCATCATGGGGCAAAAAAACACATAGAAAATCGATATTTGGGCCTCTGTCAAGTATCAATTTTCTTTTAAAAAACATATATTAGTTTAGAGATTAAAATGAACTAATGGTGCTTTTAAACTTTTTTAATAACTTTAAATGCCATTTGGTTTTATTTTAGCCTCAAATTCTTCCATATACTATTTATTAAGTTTTAGCAACAATGTTTAAATTTATGAAGAAAGGAAGACTTACTTATCACTACTTCTTATGTATTTATATATTTGTTGTCACACTCAAACTTTTAAATCATATTAAAAGTACTATTATAATAAAGCTTTTTTGTGAAATACATATTTTTATTTATATTTTTTTATGTGATTAATATTATATATATATTGAATATTAAAAATTATTTTAGGAATAGGGCTAGCTTCTCTTGTGAAGAGAGTAGAGAGTTTGATGGCTCTATTATAAATATACTCAGAAGTATTTTGTTTATTTATTTATTTATATTATTATTATATTATTATTATATTATTATATTATTATTGTATTATTTAGATGATATTTAATTAATTTTTATATTTATTATGTAATTCGGTTCAACCCCGGTCAAACTATTGAATCTTGAATCTTGGACCCTTCCTTCTTCCGGTTTGATGTCCGATCTGGTTTCACAACCTTGGTTACCACTCAATTCTTATCTATTTGCATATCCAACACCTAAACCTCAATTTTTACATACAAATCACCTTACCTATACATGGAAAAGTGTATTTCATTTTTTTTCCAAGTTAAAATGGTAGTATNTCTTAGAAAACTAGAAAAGGTACCCCCATCATTAGAAATTCAAAACTCTTCTCTTTACTTAACTTGAAGTTTTACATATTAGTCTTAACCTCTAGCATATAGTGGGTGAGATCATTATGAGAGAATTCAAGAAGAGTTCCTATAGGACTACTTGGCCTTAGGATTGACCTTGGGTGTTGGTTTGAAGTTAGGGTACACGATATCCTCACAATATTCTCGCTAAAACCAATACATAAGATCTTAAAATGAGGGTTTTATTGATCTATAGTTCATTTAGAATGGATATTTATCCAATTCTACTTGAAATATTAATCTTGGGTCCTTTGCCCCAGACACTCCCAAATTACCAAACTGCCCTTAAGACCTTCCATGGCCAAAAAATCCAAAAATTCTAAAAATTCCCAAAAATTCCCAATAAATTCTAAAAATTCCCAAAAAATCCCAATAAACCCAAAATATTCCCAATTTCATTTTGTCCAACTACACCATGGNCATCACATGCGACTGCTTGTGCATGTATATTACTCTCCTAAGCTAAGGTTGACGCAATAGCATGAAAGCGCAGTGCAAGTAATTTTTTTTAAGGGAAATTTACATATGCACCACACAATACTTACGCTTTTACATATCTAACATCTAAAGTTGGATATTTACATTTATAACATCTTGGTGTTTATGCACGAAAATGTGTATTTCATTTTAAAAAAGCTAGTGATAGTGATATTTCTGATATGATATCAAAGACTTGAGTGTTATGTATGTAAATATGAAAATTTAGGTGGGTAAATATACAAGAATTGTGTGGTATCTATGTAAATGTCCTTTTTTAAGAAAAACTAGATAATAATTTAAGCATCATAGACATTTATTAAAATACACTAGAGAAAAATGAAAATTGCAATCGAGCAAAAAAAGCTATAAAGAAATAATTGTGGACGCGTACCTCGAAACTTTGTGAAAATGGGAGAAGGGTTTCTTTTAATTTCTTTTTTGTATAATGAACGCTGTGTGCATAATTACATCTTTTGTTTTTAGTGTTAGTAGACTGAACAATCAATATTCACCTCAAGTTTTTAATAGTTTTTTTCAGTTTTATTCACACTATTATGAGCAATTACAATTATTGGAATTTGGAGATGACATTAACAGGTACTTTTAGGTTCTTTGTGACATTTTAAGCTGCGGCGGTCTCCCCGGTAAAGCAAAAGGACACCAACCTGCTTTATATTTTGCATCAGATGATCTACAGTATCAGGTGAATAGAATAACTAATTATAAAGATCTTGTACTAGCATTAGTTTCAAACAATGTTATACGTCTAACATCTAAACTTTACCTTTATACGTTTATAACACCTAACTCTTTCATAGCACATAAAAAATATCACCATTTTAACTTTAAAAATGTGAAATACACCTTTTCATGGATATGTAAGATGGTATATATTTAAAAATTGTAGTTTTGGTGTTATATATGTAAATACATAAGAATTGAGTGTTATGTATGTATATCTTTCTTTTTTCTTTACTTTTCTAGCTTCTATCATTATCTACTTACAAATATCTTCCTGTAAAGTCTAACATCTAAACTTTACCTTTATACANAGGCTTTTCTCGCACTATGCAGGTTGTTCTAGGGCATTCACCTTTCCGAAATCTGCTGAGCAGGTTTGCATATTTTTTTCAGAGATTGTTTTGTTTTTAGGGGAATTTACATAAATACTACACAGTTCTTATGTATTTATATGTCTAGCACCTAAACTTAGATATTTACTTGTAAAGTGCCAAAATGGTTTCCTGACCATTCTTATAAGGCTATTTTAGTCCCAAGAGTTTATAGAAGTGCTAAATTAGTTCTTAGAATTTTTTAATGTGGCATAAAATAGTTCTCGTTGAGGACTACTTTAACTCATATTAAAAGAGCACGGAGATTAAATTGATATTTTTATTAACTCTGGGACTAATATGACCCGTATGAAGCGTTTGGGGACCATTTCTACACTTTTCCTTTTACTTATATGATACCTAAATCTTTAACATCACATCAATAGAACAGTTAATATAAATTTTCTGAAGTAAAGTACTCCTTTTTTGCATATGTTGTGATGTGATTTAGACTGTAAAATGCTATATAAGCAAATATCAAAGTTTAGATGTTAGATCTACGAATATATTAGTATTATATGGTATTTATGTACTTACCCATTTTTTAATAGGTGTTGTGAAACGGAGATGACCCGTTCTTTTTTTTTTGTCTACAAAGGTCTTCATCTAAAGTTTTTTTTTTCTGATGTTCACTGCAACAGATTTGAGAATGACCTTATTGTAGCTGTTGGTAAAGGGGAGCCTGCTAAAGTGATGTTGGAATATGGGTTCAAGTAAGATTAAATCATGTTTTATTTATGTTATTTTTTTTCTGATTTAGGCCACACATTCTCTTTGCATACCTCAGCATAGTTCAATAATTACTTTTCGCAATATTTACATACATGACACTCAGTTCCTATGTATTTACATATTTGACACCTAAACTTCAATTTTTTACATACATGCCACCTTGCTAATGCATGAAAAGGTTTATTTCACTTTTTACAAGTTAAATTAGTGGTATTTTTTGTGTGATAGGAAAAAATTGGGTGGTGTTAATGTAAAAAATCAAACTTTAGGGGTTCAATATGTAAATATGTAGAAATGGGTGGTATTTATGTAACCTCTTACTTTTATTTGCAGAAAAGTTCTTTCTATTGATGACTATGCATCATTTTTAAAGGACATTGACCCCCTGTCTCAGTACAAAAGTTGGAGAATTAATCAAATTTACGAAATTACAAAAAACGTTGATGAATTGCACTCTAGTCTCAATGTTGACTCAGATGCTGTAAAAGCGACGTTTATTGTCAGTGATCCTGTTGACTGGGGAAGAGATATTCAGGTAACTTGTTTCTTAAGGTACAGTGTAAATACATGCTTCTTTTTACCCTGTTTCTGTTTTTATGTATTTTTATTTGGGATGACTCGTAGACCGATCTGAGAGGTGATTGCTCACATCTCAACCAGTGGATTTATATTATGGGTATTTTCATACATACCACACAGTTGTTATGTATTTACATGCCTAACACCTAAACATTCATATTTACATGCATATCACTCAAAATTTTAACGTCAGCTCAAAACCACCACCATCAATACTTTTTTGAAAGTGAAATAGACCTACTAATGCATAAGTTTATGACTTCAAGGTGTTGTAAGTATAAATATCAAACTTCAGGTATTAGATATATAAATACATAAGAATTGTGCGGTATGTATGCATATTTTCCGTTATATTTGGAGCATTTACATGCATACCAACCAAATCTTATGTATTTACATATCTAACACCTGACGTTTATTTTTTACATTTAAACCACCCAAATCTTTCATAGCACATAAAATATACCACCATTTTAACTTTTAAAATGTGAAATGCACCTTTTCATGCATAGGTAAGGTCACATGCATGTACAAATTGAAGTTTAGGTGTTAGATATGTAAATACATAGGAATTGAGTGGTATGCATGTAAATCATCCTTTCCTTTATTTTACTTGTTTAGAAATTTCTTCACCACTGCTTTTCTTTTTATTAATTCTGAGTATGTTTGGTTACTTAACTATTACAAACGGGCGATTCACGAGTCAAACAGTGAAGCTTACACAATTATCGGCACATTTACATACATACCATATAATTCCTATGTGTTTACATATCTAACACCTAAACTTTTACTTTTGACGTTAATACTATCCAAATCTTCATATCACATAAAAATTGCCACCATATTAACTTTTAAAACATGAAAAATGCACCCTTTCATGCAAAGGTAAGGATGCAGCATATATGCAAAAATTGAAGTTTAGGTGTTATTTATGTAAATACATAGGAATTGAGTGGTGTGTATGCAAATATTCCATAATTGTTTTGCCAATTGATAAGCCTATTTCAATATGCAAGGAACTAAACAACATTTACTCTGTTGTGACTCTGTGAGTTGTAATTGTTATTAGCCTTTTTTTACGAGCACCAAAAATTGATTTAATTTGATGGCCATAAAAATCTTTTTTTAGTAGATTTGTGAAAATGTAAGATGCTAGTTTAACATCACATGCGACTGCTTGTGCATGTATATTACTCTCCTAAGCTAAGGTTGACGCAATAGCATGAAAGCGCACTGCAAGTAATTTTTCTTAAGGGAAATTTACATATGCACCACACAATACTTACGCTTTTACATATCTAACACCTAAAGTTGGATATTTACATTTATAACATCTTGGTGTTTATGCACAAAAATGTGTATTTCATTTTTAAAAAGCTAGTGATAGTGATATTTCTGATATGATATCAAAGACTTGAGTGTTATGTATGTAAATATGAAAATTTAGGTGGTAAATATACAAGAATTGTGTGGTATCTATGTAAATGTCCTTTTATTAAGAAAATAAAATATTTGAACTAGATAATAATTTAAGCATCGAAGACATTTATTAAAATACACTAGAGAAAAATGAAAATTGCAATCAAGCAAAAAAAGCTATAAAGAAATAATTCTGGACACGTACCTCGAAGCTTTGTGAAAATGGGAGAAGGGCAATACTTTTCTTTTAAGTTCTTTTTTGTATAATGAAGGCTGTGTGCATAATTACATCTTTTGTTCTTAGTGTTATTAGACTGAACAATCAGTATTCACCTCGAGTTTTTAATAGTTTTTTTCAGTTTTATTCACATTATTACGAGCAATTACAATTATTGGAATTTGGAGATGACATTAACAGGTACTTTTAGGTTCTTTGTGACATTTTAAGCTGCGGCGGTCTCCCCGGTAAAGCAAAAGGACACCAACCTGCTTTATATTTTGCATCAGATGATCTACAGTATCAGGTGAATGGAATAACTAATTACAAAGATCTTGTACTAGCATTAGTTTCAAACAATGCTATACTTCTAACATCTAAACTTTACCTTTATACGTTTTTAACACCTAAATCTTTCATAGCACATATGAAATATCACCATTTTAACTTTAAAAATGTGAAATACACTTTTTCATGGATATGTAAGATGGTATATATTTAAAAATTGTATTTTTGGTGTTATATATGTAAATACATAAGAATTGAGTGTTATGTATGTATATCTTTCTTTTTTCTTTACTTTTCTAGCTTCTATCATTATCTACTTACAAATATCTTCCTGTAATAGCATTATTTCAAGCAATGTTACACATCTAACGACTAAGTTTTGCTCTTTGCATCTATGCCACCTAAATATTTTTTTAGCACATCAAAACTATCACCATTTTTGACTTAAAAAGGTCAAATACGCATATTCATGCATATGTAAGGTAGTATATATGTAAATTGAAGTTTAGGTCTTAGATATGTAAATACATAAATGTATATAGATTTGTATTTCTTTACTTTTTTTACTTCTATCGATATCTACTTACGAAGTTCTTCTTGTCCTAGCATCGGTTTCAAACAATGTTATATATCTAACAGCAAAACTTTGCTTTTTAACATTTATGCCACCTAAATCTTTCATAGTACATAAAAAATATCAGCAATTTAATTTAAAAAAAGTGAAATACGCCTTTTTCATGCACGTGTAAAGTTGTATATATATATATATGTATACANTATGTATGTAAATATGAAAATTTAGGTGGTAAATATACAAGAATTGTGTGGTATCTATGTAAATGTCCTTTTTTTAAGAAAAACTAGATAATAATTTAAGCATCATAGACATTTATTAAAATACACTAGAGAAAAATGAAAATTGCAATCGAGCAAAAAAAGCTATAAAGAAATAATTCTGGACACCTACCTCGAAGCTTTGTGAAAATGGGAGAAGGGCAATACTTTTCTTTTAATTTCTTTTTTGTATAATGAAGGCTGTGTGCATAATTACATCTTTTGTTCTTAGTGCTATTAGACTGAACAATCAGTATTCACCTCGAGTTTTTAATAGTCTTTTTCAGTTTTATTCACATTATTACGAGCAATTACAATTATTGGAATTTGGAGATGACATTAACAGGTACTTTTAGGTTCTTTGTGACATTTTAAGCTGCGGCGGTCTCCCCGGTAAAGCAAAAGGACACCAACCTGCTTTATATTTTGCATCAGATGATCTACAGTATCAGGTGAATGGAATAACTAATTATAAAGATCTTGTACTAGCATTAGTTTCAAACAATGTTATACTTCTAACATCTAAACTTTACCTTTATACGTTTATAACACCTAAATCTTTCATAGCACATAAGAATTATCACCATTTTAACTTTAAAAATGTGAAATACACCTTTTCATGGATATGTAAGATGGTATATATTTAAAAATTGTAGTTTTGGTGTTATATATGTAAATACATAAGAATTGAGTGTTATGTATGTATATCTTTCTTTTTTCTTTACTTTTCTAGCTTCTATCATTATCTACTTACAAATATCTTCCTGTAATAGCATTAGTTCAAGCAATATTACACATCTAACGACTAAGTTTTGATCTTTGCATCTATACCACCTAAATATTTTTTTAGCACATCAAAACTATCACCATTTTTTACTTAAAAAGGTCAAATACGCATATTCATGCATATGTAAGGTAGTATATATGTAAATTGAAGTTTATGTGTTAGATATGTAANTATCTACTTACAAATATCTTCCTGTAATAGCATTAGTTCAAGCAATATTACACATCTAACGACTAAGTTTTGCTCTTTGCATCTATACCACCTAAATATTTTTTTAGCACATCAAAACTATAACCATTTTTTTACTTAAAAAGATCAAATACGCATATTCATGCATATGTAAGGTAGTATATATGTAAATTGAAGTTTAGGTGTTAGATATGTAAATACATAAATGTATGTAAATTTGTATTGCTTTACTTTTTTTACTTCTATCGATATCTACTTATGAAGTTCTTCTTGTCCTAGCATCGGTTTCAAACAATGTTATATATCTAACAGCAAAACTTTGCTTTTTAACATTTATGCCACCTAAATCTTTCATAGTACATAAAAAAATATCAGCAATTTAATTTAAAAAAAGTGAAATACAACTTTTTTCATGCATGTGTAAAGTGGTATATATATATATATATATGTATACATGTGCGCGCGAAGTTTAGGCATTAGGGATGTAAAAACATAAGAATTGAGTGGCATGCTTGTAATTCCTTTTTTTTCTTTACCTTTTTGGATTCTATCAGCACAGTCTTATGAATTTTTTTTTTGNTATGTATACATGTGCGCGCGAAGTTTAGGCATTAGAGATGTAAAAACATAAGAATTGAGTGGCATGCTTGTATTTTTTTTTTCTTTACCTTTTTGGATTTTATCAGCACCGTCTCATGAAATTTTTTTTTATTGGCATTAGTTTCGGGCAGTACTATAAATCTAACATATAAACATTACTTTTTTGCTTTTATGTCACCTAATTCTTCATAACACATAAAAAATATCATCATTTTAACTTTAAAAGTGAAATACACGTTTTCATCCATATGTTATATATATATATATATATTCTCATATATATGTAAAAATTGTTGTAGAGGTTTTAGGTATTTAAAAACATAAGAATTGAGTGGTATGTATGGTATGCATATAAATCTTTCTATTTTCTATACTTTTTCTGGCTTCTATCAAAATCAGAAGGAAGCTGAAACAATAANTATGTATACATGTGCGCGCGAAGTTTAGGCATTAGAGATGTAAAAACATAAGAATTGAGTGGCATGCTTGTAATTCTTTTTTTTTTCTTTACCTTTTTGGATTCTATCAGCACCGCCTTATGACATTTTTGTTTATTGGCATTAGTTTCGGGCAGTGCTATAAATCTAACATATAAACATTACTTTTTTGCTTTTATGCCACCTAATACTTCATAGCACATAAAAAATATCAACATTTTAACTTTAAAAGTGAAATACACGTTTTCATCCATATGTTATATATATATATATATATATATATATATATTCACATATATATGTAAAAATTGGAGTAGAGGTGTTAGATATTTAAAAACATAAGAATTGAGTGGTATGTATTGGTACGCATATAAATTTTTCTATTCTCTTTACTTTTTCTGGCTTCTATCAAAATCAGAAGGAAGCTGAAGTAGGTCAAGTAAGCTGAAACAATAGTGAACTTTATGCAGGCTGCATTTCCTTCTGAACGCTTGGGAATGGGTGCTTTCAGAATAGCACTGGAAAGCATCTTCAATAGGTTAATCATAATCCTTACCCCTTGACTGCTTTTAGATGTTCATTTTAGTCCAAGAGTATATAAAAGCGATAAATTAGCCCCCATACTTTTTTAGTGGGAGCAAAGATAGTCCACCATGAGGAGCATTTCAACCCATATTAAAAGAGTTCGAGGACTAATTTGACACTTTCTTAGACTCTGAGACTAAAATAACCTCATGTAAATAGTGAGGGGACTATTACGACACTTTACTCAATAATATAATTGTGAAAATATTTTATTGCCGCATGTTCTATATTCAACCCATATTAAAAAAGTCCGAGGACTAATTTGACACTTTTTTAGGCTTAGAGACTAAAATGCCCCTTGTAAATAGTCAGAAGACTATTTTGACACTTTATAGGATGATATAATTATGGAAATATTTTGTNCTGCTTTTAGATGTTCATTTTAGTCCAAGAGTATATAAAAGCGATAAATTAGCCCCCATACTTTTTTAGTGGCAGCAAAGATAGCCCACCATGAGGACTATTTCAACCCATATTAAAAGAGTCTGAGGACTAATTTGACACTTTCTTAGACTCTGAAACTAAAATAACCTCATGTAAATAGTGAGGGGACTATTGCGACACTTTACTCAATAATATAATTATGAAAATATTTTATTGCCGCATGTTCTATTTTCAACCCATATTAAAAGAGTTTGAGGACTAATTTGACACTTTTTTAGGCTCAGAGACTAAAATTCCCCTTGTAAATAATCAGGGGACTATTTTGACACTTTATACGATGATATAATTACGGAAGTATTTCGTTGCCTCATATTCTATTTTGAAAATGCAGAGTTAATAACAGACCTCTGCATTATACATCTTTTGGAAAACCAAATCCTTTTGTATTCAAGAATGCAGAATCGGTTTTGATGAGAGTTGCATCCACCATATGTGGCGAACTGGATATTGTGGATGACACGAAGGAAAACCAGTTTCGTTCTATCTACATGATCGGTGATAATCCGATCGTCGACATCGACGGTGCTGCTAAGGTTTGTCTAAGCCTATTTCTTTCTGTGTTTCGCCGCTTATTTCTACATTTTATTTTGTTCAGCAAGATCACTCTGTGGATACTGCAGGCAATTAATAATAAGAAGATTTAAGTATATACCACTCAATTCCTATGTATTTACAAATATGAGGCCTAAACTTCTATTTTTGCGTACTTGCCATCTCACTCGTGCATCAAAATGCACGTAAACGACTATTTATAATAATGTTTATCTTCACAAAAATCATCTAGATTTGACTTAATTACATCATGAGCTATAAGGTTTTTCAGTGCTTTAGATTTTAGGTAAATAATTATTCCTATGCTGTTAGGAGGATTACTCTGATTATTCAATTGAAAGTTATTTGAATGAATGACTAATTGATGGAAGTTGATCTTGCATATCATACAAGCCACTTGAAAATTTTGGTAGAACAATCTTTTGAATCAATAAACTTACATTGAGAAGATTGATTTAAAAATATCCAAAGTAAGTTTGCTTTTATGTTCTAGTTGAGTTAGAATGTATTGTTTGGAAGATTTACATATATACCACTTAATTCCTATGTATTTGCATATGTAGCATCTAAATTAAAATTTTTGCATTTATGCCAACTTACCTATGCATGAAAAAGTGTCTTTCACGTTCTCGAAGTTAAAATAATGGTATTTTTTCATGTGATATAAATGGTATGAATGTAAAAAGTAGAGTTTAGGTGTTAGATATGTAAATATATTGGAATTGGAAGATATGTATGTAAATGGAAAAATAACATTATTGCACATTATGATTAAACTAAAGAGTAAAAACAACCATAAAAGAAATATTATGATAATGAAAGTAAAATACCAAGACAATATATACTTCATATTTGTCCTACAACCAGTCTTCCTCTCTTATTCTTTCTGCATGAATTGGAATTAGTTGACTAAAATGATATGCAACACTGGCAATTATATAGTAATTAGGAAGATTTACATACACACCACTCTAATTTTATGATTTACATATCTAACACCTAGAATTCAATTTTTACATATATGCCACCTTACCTATGAATGAGAAGGACCATTTCACTATTTTAAAAGTTAAAATAATTGTATTTTTGACACGATACGGAAGATTTGGGTTGTATAGACGTAAAAAGTAGAGTTTAGGTATTAGATATGTAAATATATATGAATTAGATGGCATTTATGCAAATGTTTATATTGTCTGCTTGCAGGCAGGGCGTCCTTGGTTCTCCATACTAACAAGAACTGGAGTTTTTAAGGGTAGAGACAACCACCAATATTATCCTGCAGATTTGGTAAGCTGAAAATTCTCCTGACATGTGCATCAGTTTTACTTATTTACCATCTACTACCATCAACCAAGGGTCTGATTGTCATAATTTTATTTCCTTAATTTTGTTTTTTAAAATGGGCCTTTACATATCTACCACCCAATTTCCAAACACATCAACCACTCAAATCTCAATCTCTTATGCATAGACCACCCGATCCCTATATTTTCGGCGTATGTTGTGTGCTCTGTACGTGGTTGATATGTTACGACTAATGATATAAACGAGTCGAGCTTGAGCGAGCAATGTTCTTTTAATGCAGGTAGTAGAAAACGTTCAGGAGGCTGTGGAGTTTATTCTGAAGAAAGAAGCCTGCTGATCAGCTTTAAATACAATGAATCATCTTCATTCCAAGGTCAAAGGTACTGCCTTTCTCCTGATATATAAAAAGAGCAATTAAATTATAAATTGTATTTATTTCAGATAAAAAATATGATACAATCCTCTGTTTTTTTAACATTTGCAAGGATATAATGCTTAATTCTTATGTATTTGTATCTAGCAACTACCCTCTTTCATCCATTTTTCAAGTTCTCGCTCAAATATCAAAATTCATGGTAAAATTCCAACATATATTTTTCATTTTTTTATCAAATTCTCGCTAGTTTGATCTTGACACGCGTAAATACATCGGTTCGGTGGTTTAAAAAGAATCGCTTGGGCGATTAATTTGTTAATATCAGTGTTTCGGGTCGTCCAAATGTAATTATCTATTAAAAGTTATAATAGTGATATACAAAAATATGGGCGGTAGAAATGTAAAAAGAGAAGTTTATGTGCTAGACATGCACACAAATCAAAATTGGGGGGTGATTATGTTAAAGGACCCAATTTTCTTTTCTATTTAGATAATATAAGAATAAATGAAACACTTGATTCTTCACTAATAAAACTAATGATGAGGTCATGTTTAGGTTTGACATCATCTATCTTGCCTATGGTTGAACGACCTAAGGGTCTGTTTGGGGGCATTTCCAACTATTTGAAGAAGCATCTATTTTAAAAGCTACTAGAAAGTAACCGTCGTAGGCTGCCAAGGCTGGTGGGAAAATGCATAGTTCAGGTGCAGTTTTTTGAGAACATATGCAAAAAATAGTTTTCCCAGATATGAAAAACTGCTGTGCCACACCACACCGTCGTCCCATACACATCCTAAGTGTAGCTTTTAGATTTACGAAGTTTCATATTTACATATGTAGTATTTTGGTGTTTTAAACATATGCATGGGGTGCATTTCGCTTTTACGAAGTAATAATGGTACTATTTTTTATTTTATATAAAATATTTGAGCGCTATTTGTGTAAATATAAAAGCTTAGGTGTGAGATATATAAATACAAAGGAATTGTGTGCTATGCATGTGAATGCCCCCATAATATTTTCATTAGTTTTGCTTTTTTTTTTTAAAAAAGAAGAAGAAGAAGAAGATAAACTTAATGTGGATGAGAACTCAGAACACGTCTTAACCAAATAAAAGAACGAACACATTTTTGCTCGTAGTGGGCTCGTTTATATATCGAATGCAAAAAATTTATTCATGTTCGGCTCGTTAACTTAGCGAGCGAATCGAACAAGAGCTACTTAATGAGTCGAACACTGATTGCTAATAACGAGCTATTTTGACGGCCTGAACTAAATACATCGAGAATGTCTCTTTTGAAGAAAATGACGCGCGAGGTAATTGAAGTCGATGGATGAGTCAGACGACGTGTTTTTAATGTCGAGTTTTTTATTGATTCGGGGAATTATAAAGTCTATGATATTTCAACTTTTTCTTCAGGTTTGATGATAATCAAACAATAAAAATTTAAAACTCTTATATTTCTTTCACTTTACACCTATTTTTCATCAAAAAAATAAATAACTCTTTAATCGGATATTATTTTAAATTAGGCGCTGAATAGGTTCCATCCAACAGTCCATTAACTATACAAATATCTTTATATATTAATTATTAAGGTAAGACAATGACAAATACCAATTGTCATCCGTTTAGAGGCTATTTCAGTCATTTCATCTCAAAACCATTTATTTTTTATTTTTATAAATATCTATATAGTATATTAATAATGAATGAAAATTAAAAAATAAATAAAAAAATTCATGTTCCTCAAAAATTAAAAAAATTAGAGTTCATGAGACGGCTCGAGCTGAGCTCAATGAGTTAACGAGTCAACTCAAAAGCTCATCTGCGGTTCATTAAAAAAAAATTAACTTTAAGAAATTCAATTTTTAGGTATAAATTATTAAACATATTACTTTTGTATTTATTTTCTTCTAGTGGGTAAATTTTTGATATTTGCTGGCTAATTGTTCATTTTTTAATTATTTTTTTATAGAAAATTTTTAAAGCTATGTTTGATCCGTATGATGCGTGCTAGAAAGTTTGTGGCGGTAGAGAAATGAATTATTGTCTTAGCGTTGCATAAGAATTCAACCCACACTAGAATTAAAAAAAATAATCAGTAATGACACTATAAGTTTTTACGTGAAAAACTCGTAAAGGAAAAAAAAAAACACAGGGTATGAGCAAGATGTAAAAATTCATTATAGATTGATGATTACAGAGACTTTTTGTCCCATGGACAAAAAATGGTTACTAGGTTTTTCAAGTTACAACATCAACTTAAGGCATCTTGTCGGTGGTGATCAACGGTGGTCAGCGATTGACGACAATAGATGGTGGTTGACGATGACATTAGTACTCGATGACGGTTGGTAGTTGTCAACAATGGTCGACAGCAGTCAACGACGGTTGACAGTGATCGACGACGTTCGACTTTACTTGACGGCAGTCGGCGATGACAAGGATGGTGTTGGACTGCAACTCCTTCTTAAGGCTTTAAGTTTTCTCTCAAGCCTTAAGTCTCCCCTCCCATGAGTGGGGCGGGGTCTATTTATAGTGTTATAGGTGCAATTAATGCAGAATTATAAACCACTTTGATCATGCGGTCCGAAGTGTTTCCTTCAATCAGATGATGTTTGTTGAACATTTTAGTGCCTAAACAATGTTAGAAATTAGCAAACTTGAGCTCGTTGGATTCGTCTTGTCGAGAGACTTGATTCGACTATACCCTTGTTAGATTCTACATTCGTTTAACCTTCTAAATATGTCTGAAAAACTTCTAAGACTAGCTTAATGACTTGATCTAAGCTTTATTTGACTCAGATTAGATTAATTTTGATAGAATTGGGTTCTTTTTCTCGGGTTAGCTCAAAATTAAATGAAGCTCAATCCAGCTTGAAATCAAAACAAACTAGCTCAAATTGAGTAATTTGGATTAGTTTCAGCTCAGAATTAACTTAATCCGCCTCAAAATTGAAACCAAACTGAAATTGAGTTATTTGGATCCATTCCAACTTGAAACGGGCTCAAAATTTACTCGTGGCTTGTTGTATTCAATTTTACTTAGCATTTTATATATAGTTTTTATTAATAAAAAATGTTGCAAGTCGATCTCGAGTCAATTTGAGTCGATCCACATATGACTGGAAATAGGATCGAAAAAAATTTAATCCAAAATTTCAACTCATAATTGAGCTCTTCTGTTTCGGTTAAATTTCAATCCAAGTCAAAATTCAAAATAAATTTCAAACCATAAATGATGTAAGAGCTAAATTAACAACCTTCAAATGGAGAAAATATTTCGTTCGGATATTGCACATCCGACCCACCAATTACAGACGATTATGTCGTTATACACGTCATCGACGAGCGACGTGACCGCCGGTGATTGACAATCCAAACATACAAACATTCGAACATAATATTATTTTGCTTCTACTGATCAACAACTAAGGTCTGAAATATTTTTATTCTTTTTGCTTCAAATGGGTCAAGAAAGTAGAATTCCTTACACCAACGCGGTCAGATTTCACCCAAAATCAGAACCCGGCTCGAATGACGACACGTGTCCTACGGGAGGATCGGGCGGATCCTAAAGCGGCTGGTGAGCTTCGTGCTTTTGATTCTCTTCCAGCTGGGTGGGGTCCGGTAGGCCCCACAGATAATCAATCAAGACGATCCACACCTCTATTTATTCCACGTCACTCTCTCGGTCGCCATCGCAGTGCAAACTAAAATCTCCATTCCGGCTCCTGCTTCTCTCTCCTCTGCTACTTTTTTTCTCTCCCCTTTCTCTCTCTATTGATTCCGCTANTCTCCCGGTCCCCATCGCAGTGCAAACTAAAATCTCCATTCCGGCTCCTGCTTCTCTCTCCTCTGCTACTTTTTTTTGCTTCTCTCCCCTTTCTCTCTCTATCGATTTCTCTCTTTTCTTCCAATTTCATGGCCGTGATCGGTTTCAAGGAAGAAGGAGCGTGCAATCCGAGATGAAAACCCTAGTATTTTCAGTTTATTATATGCTTTTAATCCTTACTTAGCTTCTGCTGCCACTGAAGATGAGAGTAGCTTCCAAACCCTAATATACGGTGGGTTATACTTCTTTTCGTTTGGGATCGAGACTTGGGGCTTTCCATTCAGCTCGAAGGAGAAGGTGTTCATACTGCTTATCTACTTTTTTTAGTTTTGTTGGTTTTGGTTTTTTCTTATGTATATATTANTGGGTTATACTTCTTTTCGTTTGGGATCGAGACTTGGGGCTTTCCATTCAGCTCGAAGGAGAAGGTGTTCATCCTGCTTATCTACTTTTTTTAGTTTTGTTGGTTTTGGTTTTTTCTTATGTATATATTTTATGATTGTCGATGATGGTAGAACGATTGATAGTTCCAGATCTTGTTTAATTTCTCTGGAGGTGATTTCTTGCTTGGTGCTTATGTATCGAGGTGATTTTTGGTTTCAGAAATTCGGAGGTGCTGCGGCGGTTTGCTTCGCCGTGTGGTAAGTGGTTTAATGATTATTGGTTTGAAATTTGTGTTTAGAACAGGTTATTTGGCGATTCTGTTTTTTTGCTGATAGCATGCTTATGGATTTGCTTAAATTGGGTTTTCGCCCTATTATATCGGATGTTTTGGTTTGGCGTCCGCGCCTTTGTTTTGCTTGCCGGGGATAGGTGGGAGTGGTTTGGATATATGTGGTGAGATATTGAAGACAAAGTAATGTATAAGTTCTCTGTGAAGGAGTTCTTGTGGGTGGTCCAGTGGAACGCCTACTTCATCAGTGGTGTTTTTGAATCTGGTTGATGGGAGGGACACACCAAAAGGTGAGCCCATTGGATGGGGTGGGAAGGAAGAGGGAAGCAGAGCTTAATGATGATGGCCGGAATGAACTAAAGGAAGTAAGAGATGGGATAGCTGGAGATGTTCAGGGGCTGTCTGATGAAGATGAGTCTAGGATCAATGATGGTGCCCTGGATTTAAATGAAACTCATGTACTTGAAGCAGCAGCAGTAGCTCATATTCCTGTGCTGGAGAAGCTGCAACACCAGTCATCGGCTCCAATTGTTCGATGGGAGAGGTTTCTTCCTTTGAGAACTCTCAAGGTCTTGCTGGTGGAGAATGATGATTCTACACGCCAAGTGGTAAGGGCTTTGCTCCGGAACTGTTGCTATGAAGGTAAGCAAGAGGATATCATATTTTCTCATGGACCTTTTTCTATTGCAAAGGCATGTTTTTTATGTTTTATGTTTCGGGTCGAAATTATTATTTAGATCTCGTAAAAATTTCTATTTGAGTATTAATGACCAATACATGTTGTTCATCATGAATAATATTGATAGTTCTTGGCTAGTTTTCTTTATTTTACATGCAGTTTAGTTAATTCTAAATTTCTCTTTATTTGAATGTCACTATTGTGTAATAAACGTTACAAAATGATCCTGTGCTTATTTTGAATTGTTTGATTCTAAATTGTTTATGGGTGACGTCAAAACCTTATTAACAAGAATTGGCATAGAACATGAGAGAAAATATGAGATAGAATGTGTTTCCTAGAGGGAGAAGCTCAATGATTTCATTGGATTGTAAAAAATTAGAAGGTTGATGTGACATAATGAACGAGTCTAACTCGTTCTCTCACCTTTCATGAGAAAAGTGATAAAATAGTACCCATACTCTTTTAATATGGGCTAAAATAGTCCTAATAAAGGATTTTTTAACCTCAATTTAAAGCGTGAAGACAAATTTGAAACTTTTATAAACATTGAGACTAAGGTTGTGTTTGGATCAGCTTGTGCTTATTCAGATAAGCAACTTATCCTGAAACGTGACCCGCAGGGTTTGACACGTTGCCTGTGTTTAGTGTAAAAATCCAACCGCATTTTCGGATAAGCTGCCGAAATGTGTTCTCCAAACGGTAAGACGACGTTTTGAAAACACCTTCTGCACTTATAAGCTGCCCCAAATGGGCCCTAAATGGCCCCATGTAAATAGTTAGAAGACTATTTTGACTCTTTACTCTTTTATTTATGGGCAGTTCAAAGCATAACACTACATGAAATGCTATATTCGAATAATACAAGTAAAATTACATAACTGGATTTAACAATTACTTGTCACAAAATGAATAAATTTATCTAACTTGTAACTTTTAAAAGTACATATAAAGCTTTTGATGAATTTCAAGTAAAGTACGTGCTATTTGATAATAGGGCTTGTAATGAGATTGTTGGGGTGTACTTTAAAAATTTATAAAATGGAAAGATAAATAGATAAGAATNTTATTATCTCTGAACTTCTCCATCAAACCTCTCAATAAATGTATAGCTTCCATAGTAGACCTGCCCGGCATAG
>JXCR01095746.1:85426-156465 GCA_002079205.1 Phalaenopsis hybrid cultivar | reverse complement strand
TATATATATATATATATATATATATATATATATATATATATATATATATATATATATATATATATATCTTGAATTTTCTAAACTCTACATTTACTTTTAACTTGAATTTGTAAGAATTAGTAAACTTTATTTCATTGCATTAAATACTTTAAATATTTTCTCCAGTCTCAAGTAAAGGTTTTTCAATGTTAAATTCTTGAATTTTACTTCCTTCCATTTCCGAGTGGGATCGATAATGGAGAAAACTTTATATTACTTGAAATGATATGTATACTTGTGAGAAAACTATTAATCTAAATTTTATAATAATAACTTTATTCTCACTACCTACTAAATATAAATTGCATCAAGATTTTGGTCATATTTGAAATAAAAATATCTGAGTAATTGTGAGTCGGGTCACCGACTGATGCTTTACTATAGGTTAACCAAATGGTCAATGATATTATTACAATTTAATATAAATTTTGTTCCTCTTCGAACAATAAACGGGCAAGTGCTAGAAGATTTCCTCGCAGCACATCCTTTTCTGGTTGGGTCTCCTCAAAATGATGAATTTTTATATGAGCAAAATATTAATTTAGAAGATCCTAGTGCTCAATGCTGGGAGATGTTCTTTGATAGAGCTCCGTCAACATAAAAGGAAAAAATTTGCAAAAAATAGTTCTTGGAAAAACACAAATTGGATTAGTCTTCGTTACACCATAACGAGGAATGTTAAGGTACTCCTACCATATAACAGTGTTGAGTTTGAATAACAAAGCTGATTATAAAGCCCTCAAAGATGGATTGGAGCTAACCATTTTAATATGGATAACCGACATCAATATCTATGGTTATTTGAAATTGATCATACAGCAGGTCGCCTGATAGTACATAATTCTGAAACCTAAACTCGGGCAATATTTTCAATATACGATGAAGCTATAGGAGTAGATTTCCAATGTAACAATATACAAGATTCACAGAAGAGAGAATACCTTTATAGACACTTTGGCCCGACTCATAAATGAATTTTCACGTCTACAAGAATATTCTATTGAAGTAATAGTCCGGGAAATCAGGTCCTATTCAAAATTGACATAAATACTTTGCACAGATTGGGAAATCATAGAGCAGTGATAGCAGTTGTAGAAACTACAGAAGATTGGCGTCAACCATTAATAGAATATTTGCAAATAGGAAATCTACTAGGTGACAAGTCAATTGTACAATAGGTCAAAAAAAGAGCTATGTCTTATACCTTGATAGACATTGTCTTGTACAGGAGGTCATTTGATTAGATGTGGTTGAGATGTCTGAACTAGACCGA
Organism: Phalaenopsis hybrid cultivar; assembly: GCA_002079205.1. Classification (NCBI taxonomy): domain Eukaryota; kingdom Viridiplantae; phylum Streptophyta; class Magnoliopsida; order Asparagales; family Orchidaceae; genus Phalaenopsis; species Phalaenopsis hybrid cultivar. The sequence continues at coordinate 155,153 of JXCR01095746.1, read as the reverse complement.
GGCTCAAGAAATTGTCAAGGAGATGTGTGTTAGACTCTTTATCGCTCATAAGTTAGGTACAGAGATGAAAATGATGATTAAGAGGCTAGGATATTACTGGCCCACAGTGATTAGAGACTGCATGAAGATCGCCAAGATTTTTCACCAGTGCCAAGTGCACGAGGAGGTTCTACACGAACATTCGAATGTTCTGCATCTGACCTTCAAGTCATGGTCATTCGAGTGTTGGGGCACATATATTGTGTCTCCAATAGAATCCCTATCTTATAAGTGACATTGATTCGTCCTCACAGCTATCGATTACTTTTTGAACTACTGCTGAGGGAGGTTAAGACACACCACATTCTGTAGTTTTTCAAGGATCAGGTCATCTATCATTTTGGGGTACCACGAAGAATCATTTTAAATAATGGGTTCACATTCAAGAGTACAAGAATAAGAAATTTCTTTAAGAGACATGCGATAAATTGGCGCTACTCAACAATCTACTACCCAAGAGAAAATTGCTTGACTGAGGCTTTTAATAAAACTCTTGTCTAAATCATAAAGAAGTTGGATGAAAACAGAAGGAATTGGCAAGAGCAGTTATTAGGAGCCTTGTGGACCTACAAAATGACATTTAGAATTCCTACGTAGTCTACAGCTTGCACTCTTTTATACGTGTGTGAGGTTGTACTTCCTTTTGAAATTCAACTTCCTTCTATCAGAGTTGTCGTCTCCAACAAAATCACTACTGTAGAAAATTTCATATTATGACTGGAAGAGTTGGAAAGATTGGAAAGAAAGTGATTATTAGTGCAACAGAATCTAGAGTTCTTTGAAGCCAAGATGATCTTGGCCCATGACAAACTAGTCCTCCCAAGGGCTTTGAAGGTTGGGATGTAGTGCTGGTTCTTAGAAGACTTATTCTTACACATTACAGGATAGGAAGTAAATTTGAACCAACTTAAGAAGCACCATTTGTGGTTGAGAAAGTTTACTTTTGAGGTTACTATCAACTTGTGGAATGCTAGGGAGAACAACCTATCCTTCTTATTAATGGACGATACTTAAAGAAGTATTACACAATGTGATGTTTCGATGAACAAGCTTTAAAAATAGAGTTGTGTTCTAAGAAGCACTGGCATAGTAAAAGCATGCCATTGGTTTTGAACCCAAAATTAAAAAAAAATTCCTAAAAGAAAAGACAATTTCCAAATAATAAAATTGAGGCTTATAATAAGAGAAATATGTTTCCCTTTCCTAACGTAAAAAAATAATAAAAAATATGACTTCTACTAAAGAAAATTATCAAATAATTAAAATCTTACAGTTCTTGTTTTTCCGATGCAACACTCTGATTTCTTCCTTGATCTCATAGGAACTTGTCAATTGGGAGACTAATCCTTACCTTTAAGCATGGTGTAAGTCTTGCACTGGATAAAGATAAAATTGAAGAACGAGCTGTGAAGGAGTTTAACTTGAACTTTGTGCAAGCGCGACTGAAATATGAAGAAGAAGCCTTTACTATCGTGAACCAGGAAGAGCATTGTGACAGAAAGACAAAGGTGAAATTCAGTAAAATGGAAAAGTAGATTAATAGAAAGAAGATGAAATTTGAAAGAAGTGTTGAAGTAGAGGCAAGTGAGAGTTGGAATGTCGAGAGCAGCAAAATGAAGTGCATGGTAATTACTACAAAAGTTGAGCTTGATTGTGCCATGCCTACAGACATTCAGATTAGAAGAAGAGCAACTCTTACCCTAAATCAAAGGCAAAATCATAATTGTTGAACCCACAAGATGCTAACTAAATTGTAAAAAGAGCAGAGTAAGTAAGGGGTAGTTACAAACAATACAACCGCTTCGGTGAGGATGGGTGGACAACCACCACAATGGAATATGTTCCCAAGATGAGGGAGCAGCCCGCCAATGTTGAGTCTTACATATCGAAGTTTATCACTACACCCTGATAGTTGTAGATTATCTTGGAGTATGAATTAGAAAGAACTCAAAAAGTGTTGAAACAAGATTTTAAGTATTTCTAAAGGATACAGGGTAGATATGTCAATATCTTTAAAGGCTTGGAGTGACATACGTATGTGTTCTCCAAGTACGATCAAGAGTAGATTATGGAGGGTGTATTCCACCTCAGGGACTTGGGTTACAAACTATTTGAGGATGAAGATATATTTAGAGCCTTGAAAGTAGATGTGGGATAAAGGAAGAATCACTATATAGTGTGATTTCTACTACATTTTTTCCAAAGCCAATGAAGGAAACCCGCCGAGAATACTTCATCACGATGAGGTTGATCTAATGTTGGGACTTATAAAGAGGATTATTAAGTTAATGGTGGCCGGCAGACATTGCCCGCTAACTGTGTGTCCAATAGCTGCATTATCAACATATATGAAGAGGTGAATGTATCCCACCACACATAGATCACCATGACTTTGTGAGGCCCTTCTTCATTGTGCCATTCATTACCCACTGCAACATAATGTTCAGAACGGACCTACGGATAGTTGGCTCAGGATAATTATGAGATCTGGTAGAATTACCCTTACAGCTAGGTTAAGTCCAGGTGTTGAAGGGAAACAGTACAGATGTGGCGAAGCACTTCATCTTGATATTTCCTTACCCGAGAATCTCAATCACCTTTGGAAGAATGACCAAAGATAAGAGGCCATTCAAGTACGTGTCAGATCCAGACCTAGAGAGCCAATAGCCTCTGGAGTTGTAAGAAAAATAGAAATAACACAAATCTAATGCACACCTATACAAAATTCTACTCTTGATGGTGGAATAGAATGTGATGTTATTACCTGTGTATTTTTTTGGGCAGACATGGCAAAAATGATGAAAACTATGAGAAGTGACACAAAGATTCAGAGAGATATCCACTTGAAGTGAAAATATTTGAGCATGCCTTTTGCGAGAATGATGTTAGAAATCATTTTGGTGTATTTCTATATATATGAAATCGCATGATGTACCTTCTTAGCAATTAAATGGAAATGATCATGTCGCTCTTACCTTCAGTTTCTAAGAAATTAACTATGAACGCCACTAAATTGAGCTTGGCTAAGAGCGATAAAAATCTAATGATAAAAAAATTAATAACAAAAGGAAAGAAAAAGATAAAGAAAATTAAGACAAACAAATAAGAAATGAGATAAAAAAATGAAAAGAAAACAAAATCTAAAAACTTAAATAAAAATAAATTTCTTAAATTCCTAACCCTCACGAAATCTAACAAACTTTCTACAATCTTCTCAAATTCAAATCTCCCAAAATTCATCTCTCCGCGAGCCTCCACAAATTCTCTCTGCATCTCTAGAATCTTTCTCCATTTCTTGAGTTCGAAAACTAGTCTTTGGACCTTTCTCCTGAAGTAAAATCTGAATCATGAAATCGGTGTCAAGCCACCTTAAATTGAGTAAGGCTTCTGATTCTTATTATCTCTAGGTTTTTGATTCCCATATCTTGAGATAGGTATGAGACCACCTTATATGAAGTAAGGCATCATATTCTCAACTCTATGAGATTAGTGTGAGGCCACCTTAAATGGAGCAAGGCTTCTGATTTCTATTTTCTAAGGGTCAGTACCCAAATTATGAATCCCATATCTTGAGATAGGTATGAAGTAAGACATCTTATTCTCAACTCTATGAGATTGGTGTGAGGCAACCTTAAATGGAGTAAGGCTTCTGATTTCTATTTTCTCAGGGTCAGTACCCAAATTATGAATCTCATATCTTGAGATAAGTATGAGAGCACCTTAAATGGAGTAAGGCATCCTATTCTCACCTCTTCAAGATCGATGTGAGGCCACCTTAAATTAGTTAAGGCTTTCGATTCTCATTTTCTCAGGGTCAGAACTAAAATTTTGAATCCCATATCTTGTGATAGGCATGAGACCACTTATGGAGTAAGACATCCTATTCTCAACTCTTCAAGATCGGTATGAGGCCACCTTAAATGGAGTAAGGCTTTCCATCCTCATTTTCTCGGGGTCAGTACCCAAATTTTGAATCCTATGTCTTGAGACAGGTATGTGACCAACTTAAATGGAGTAAGGCATCCTATTCTAACCTTTTTGAGATTGGTGTGAGGCCAACTTAAATGGATTAAGGCTTTTGATTCTTATTTTCTCGGGGTCCGAAGCCAAATTTTGATTCCCAAATCTTGAGATAGGTATGAGACCACCTTATATGAAGTATGGCTTATGATTCTCATTTTCTTGGGGTCAGTACCCAAATTCTAATTCCATTATTTTCAGATAGGTATGAGACCACCTAAAACAGTGTAAGACATCTGATTCTCATCTATGCACTTCGAGATCGGTGTGAGACCCCGTTAAGTGGAGTAAGACATCTTATTCTCATCTCGGTACCCCTCGTCACCTCACATGTTGGATGTGAGTTGCCGTGCTTTCCTTCCTCTTGTGACTAGCACTTGCACTACCTCTTGGGTTCGATGTGAGTCCCTGTGCTTTCCTTCCCATTGTAGTGAACTTTTCCTCAATCAGTCTTTTGAGTTGGATGTGAGTCCTTATGCTGTCCATCTCAATCTGGTCTCTTAACTTATTCTTAATTCCCAAAATTTCCTTGAAGTTGGAATGAAAACTAAAAATCTAAAGTCAAATCAAAATCAAACAAATAAATGAAAGAAATCAAATCATCGTAGCACCCGTCAGTTTCTCTCATGGTTGTCCTCATAAATTCCTAAAACATCTATTACGGGCTGACAAACACAAATTTGCAACACAAATCAAAAATCCACTTTTGAAATTTGATAATTTAAATAATGTCTGCTAATCCACAAAGAGAGTTCTAAAATCTTCAGTTTTAATCAAAGGTTCACCTAATACTCTCCAACTGAAGCCATCTCAATCTTTCTATATTATGTTCTAAGTGTGTTGGCTTGAAACATATACGTTAGTTTTGTTGATCTCTCAATCAACGCCAATAAGCATGGAGTACTTAGTTAGCACACCACACCTATTGGGGTTCCATTTGTTGACCTAAATTTTGGTAAGGTCTTTCTTTCATTTTAGTACTTAGGATCTAGCCATAGGACTTTCCTTTTAACTATCCTAGAAGACTAGCGATCGAATTCAAACCAATTCCTTGCTCTCTTTGGAACCAAATCCTCTTAGTACTTAGGATCTAGCCATGAGCCTCCAACACTTGGAAGATTGAGAGCAACAAGTGAAGATTCAAGGACGAGTTCCAATAGGACTGTTAAACTTAGGGCAACCAAGTGTGCTTAAGGTTTGGTCTCTCAAACAACCAAACATATCACAATTCCCCACTTATTCTAAAACCCTAAAATTACACCCATTTAACCTATGTCCCACTTGTTCTTTTAAAAACTCATGTGGGTGATGCCCATGCTCTTAGCTTTTCTGCTAGGGCGGCTAGGACACACACATGAAGGGTCCAAAATGAGCTTCCCTTCTAGCCCCATGGCTCAAAGAAAGGTAACCTTGTGATAGCTTTATCCAATAGACTTTAATTCCACCTAAATAGCCAATCTTGGCCTTCTAGCCCCTAACTTTCTAATAATTACCAAAATGTCCCTCCAATCCTAAAACACCAAAAGTGGCCCAAATCTTCAAATTCTTCCCAAAATTTATGACAAAACACTTCAAGCTATCCAAATTGACCAAAACACCACAATTTCCCCAAAATTCCTAAAATATCACTAAATTATCTAAAATTATCAAAATGCCCATCATATCCCAAAAATCCCAAAAATCTCCAAATTCATCCTAAATGTCTTCAAAATCAATTTGAACACCCTTATGCCTCCAATTGTGCCCAAATCCACTAAAATTGCCTAAATCCCCAAATTGCTCCTGAAGGCCTTAAATCTCCAAATTACCCCCAATTTCTACCAAATTTATTTCAAATTCCCAAAATCTCAAATTCACATCATAATTCAACATGTCTAAATGCAAGTGAAATTAAATTCAAGCCCATTTGATTAACTCATGATAAATTTCAAAATTAAATTCTTCATGCATATTTAAAAGGCCCATTTACATGAACAATTTTAAAAGCCCATTAAATTAAATTGAAAAGGCCCAAACTGAGCCCACATGACAAAAAATTTTCTTTATCTTCCTATTTCAATTTAAAAATATTCATCATGGGAGTCATAACAATCATACCATGCATACACATGAAACTTTATCCAAAATAGGCATGTTTACCTTTTTCTATTTTAATGCATGAAAATCCAAAGTTCCTTTGGTATGAAACATCTTCATGGCATCACACATAGCATGGCATGCCTCATGAAGCCACCCATGGGAATCATGAGATCAAATCTACCAAATTTGACAAGTGGAGGTGATCGCTCCCTCTCCCTCTTTCACTACAACTTACCACTTCCATGCAAGATTTAAATCTCTGTCCCATCTCCAAGTCAGCCATCTAAACTCACTATAACTTTCCTTAGGTTCAAACTAAGCCATTTAACCACATTGCAAGCAAGTCTAACCCTTAGACTAAAGGGATGAACTCAAACCTAGCCTACTTTCCCAAACTTCACTGCCCTCTTGGACTAAAGCTTTAGAGCCACCTTGTGACCAATTAAAGTTGACCACTCAACCTCCCTAGCTTCTCTGAAATTGGAGGTGACCTGACCCTAGCCGACCAGCCACTTAGCCACCAAAAAACACCAAGCTCGAGAGCTTCCCCATCGCCAAAACCCAAAATCCCACCCACCTGAGCTGGCTCAGCTTAATTGGCCACTGGAGTTGTTCTTCTCTCCACCCAAGCGGCTCCCCTTCCACCGTAGCTGGTCCTAATGGTAGTCATAGCCTCTTCTATAAGTAGGAGGCCCCATGGCCAAAAAGAAAAGAGTGCTTAAAACTTAGCCAAACTTTGCCAAAATTTCTCCTGACCTCCTAGCAACCCAGAGAAGCTCATCCCCACTGTTTTCCAGCCCTCATTCTGACTCTCCAGACCTAATTTTGAACCCAAAATCTAGGACTTTTCACTATCATACCTAGAACTCAATCAGTTTAACAAATTAATAGACTCTTGAGCTTCACTAGAGCAAGAGAGAAAGTTCCCCACTGAAATCCCCATCCCTAGAGACCTCTAACCTAGCTCAAGATCAGACCCGTTCCACTCCTCGATCAAAGTCATACTCAGACCCAACCCTTGATCAAAGTGGAACTCTGAGGAGTTTAACTCACAATGAAGCTCCTGAACAAATCCAATTGAGGCTACACCTCTTGGACAAAGGTTTGGATCAAGACACCAAAGTTTGGCCTCAGTTTGGGCTTTCATGAGAAAAGTTTAATTTCATGTACATGTAATCATACGGATGAGGAACAAACTTTGCATGATTTGTTGAGAAAAATGAATGGTTAACGGGTTAGGCATTTGGGAATAATGACTAGGAGCCGTCCGATCGCACGTGTATCGGATGGATGAACTAGATGGCACTGGATGAGGAAGTGAAGCAGTAAAGGTGGGTCACGTGATGGCTGATGCAGATGACATCGTTGAATCAAAATTGGACGTGTGGTCTTCAATGGTAATGATGATTTAGTCAACACTAACTTGGATAAGTACGAAATTAGCAATTTAATGAAGTAAATAATTCTAAATTTTGAAAAATTCATAACTTGGTGTAAAAAAATCATAAAAATAAAATAAAAATACTACTCTCCTCAGCAAAAAAAAGAGAATTAGGTGGATCAAAAATAAAAATTTTTTTTCTTATATTTATTTTTAAATTAATTAAATAATCTAAACTTAAAATAAATAATAAAAAATTAAATATTAATTATCATAATATGAATTTTGAGGGTTTGTTCTCTCCGTGATTAGGAGTGTTCCCTGATTTTCCAAAGACAAAGAACACCCCTAACATGGTAAATCCTAATTTTTAAAGTTAAGTCATTTTTTTTGCTTAAAATAATTATGAGAATTAAAATAAAATTGAAAAAAATACGAGGTTTGTTTGTTGCGTTCACTGTGGTCAAAGGAACATAAGAAAAATAAGACCTAAGTTTATATGTTTTTATAATGTAATTTTCTAGTTTAAGCCATTAAAACCCAAAAAAAATCAAATAAATAAACATAATCTTAAAAACAATAAAAGTTAATCCACATTGAAGATAATGAACATGGAAAGCCTCTGTAAAAATTTGGGGTTAATATAAATTAATTTGACAACCAAAGTGTATTTTTTAAGAAAAATGAGATTTTTTCACTAAAATAATTATAATAAAAAAATATAATGAAGACAATTTTAAAAAGTGGTTCGGAGTGATTCTTGTGACCAGGGACACCCAAGAAAAATAAAATTGGTGGTAAAATAGAAAGTTCATTATTGAGCTATTTTTTCAAATTAAAAATAATTAAAAAATCACAAAATCTAAAAAATGCACCAAAATATCACTACTTGCTTTTAACCACTTGGGACCAATTAGAAATTTTTTCCTAATTTTCTTAACATAGTTTTGTATTTTTAAATGCCTAACATGTATTTTTTCTAAGTTTTTCACTAAAATATTTGTAAAGAATAAATTAAATATCAGAAAAATATTAAATGAGTTTCTCTGAGTTCCTTTAAGTCAAAAGAATCAATGAAAAATATAAAATTGATTTTCTAAAATAAAATATATTTTGTACTTATTTAACCACTAAAATAAACAAATAATTATAGAAAATAAATTATAATTCAAAAATTCATGAAATTTGGCCTAAGTGGTCCTCCGACATAGATGAATCTCCAATAATTGGTCTAAGGACAGAAAAATTTACTTTGATTGATTAAATGAACTAACTTTGGAAATTACCATTCTTGGATTGAAATATTTATGAATAATAAAATAAAATTTTGAAAAATATGATTTCCTCTCTGGTCTTTCAATTAACCCATGAGATATAGTTTAGTAAACTTTCAAGCTCATGTAAATTAATTTAAAAGATTTATGAAGATAAGTGTGTTAGGAGCAAATTTGTATTTTCCACCTTTTCACCCTTGATTAAAATTTATGATGGGTTAAAAGGTAATATTTTTATCTTAAGTAACATTCTAAGGTGATTGAAACATGAAGGTAAGAGGTCGAAAAAAATCAATCTCTACTTTTAGATAAGAAGGCTATAGCTGTAATTATTCAAATTGTTAAACTTTGGAAGAAAAGTTAACCTCAATGACCTAAATGTTTTGGACATCAATTAGAAAGTTGATAACATACTAACCTAGAGTCCTAAGCCAATGGATGAGCTATAGTTTAACCTTTTAATATGAAGCAAATGCTCTTAATTTGTCTTTTCCAAAATTACGTATCTACCCCTATTGAATTAAGAGCTTTGTAGATAGTTAAGTTTAATCTAATGTAACTTAAGTGTTAGCTAGAAGACAAACCATGATTAATTACTTTCAAACACTACATGCTCAAACTTGCCTATCCCCTCTCTCATGTATTACTTGAGGTATTGAATTAAGCACAGCTTAAACCTAATGAACTTTAGGGTGATCTACTAAACAATATAATAAGCGCAAATGAAGTCAAAATAATTTAAAGGATTCCTAAAAGTCGTTTAAAGCTAAGCCTTGAACACTTTTATAATCTTCTGGATATTTTAAGCAATTGAAGTTATTATGCTTTGTTCAAGAAAATCATCCTTAAAACCTCTAGGGACCCATTAAGTTATGGATTGTGGTCTCTTTTGAATTTAAATCGTTTAGCCTTCATTACTACTTAGTTGCTCTTACTTTACACGTTGAAATATATGCATAATTATGAATGCTAATATTTCAGCGGAGGTAGTGCGAAGATGACAGGTACCCATTTACAGATTATTCATTTTATTACCACAATTTTCTACCGTTTTAATGTATTATGCATGCTTTGTAGAAACACTTTTCAAAAAGTTAAAATGAACAATTTTCAAAGTCATGATAAACTTTTTTTTTCAAAATTAAACCTAAACACTTTTAAAAACAACAAACAAACAAAATATGTCATTTTTAATTTACGGGAGTCCCTCAGATGAGGTATCCAATGGTTGCTAACGAGATCTCCCTATTTTAAATGAGTTTCACAATTTGTTTAGACTTAATAAATTCAAAAGAAAGTAGTGGTACCAGAATGAGGGAAGCATGATATTCTATCCAGTGTCACTCTAATCAATTTGAATGATAACAAAACTTGACACGAAAATTATAAAACCTTAAACCTTGAACCTAAAACTATCATTTTGATGAGGAGCTTGGAGCTAACTCAGTGCGCAACATGACAAGGATGTATAGAAGAATAGCTTCAAGAGAGCAAAATTGGATATACAACAATAAACTCTTCCTTGGAATTAAAAAATAAGCCATAGGATTTTAGGTAGCCCGTATCGTCTGACATAAATATTCAACACATTTTTAGTCCTTTGCACAAACATTTTGGGTAATTTAAACCCTGTCTACCTTTCGGTTTTTAGGTTGTTGTTTGTTACGACATAAACCCTCCTATTTTCCATGCTATTTGTATGATCATGCCATGCAAATGTAACCCATAAATAATAAAGCTGACAAGATGAAACATCAAATAACATTTTATCAAAATGGAAGCCAGATAGTAGGATAGCTCGAGATGTCACCGAGGTTCCCCTCAGATCAGTGACATTTCCCACCTTACATTCTTTTGGATTCTTGAAAATAAATGTTCCTACTTGATGCATTCCCATTTGAATTTCCAATGTCCAATCTTGAAAACTTAAACTTCAAAATTCTTGAAGGAAAAACAACTAATATGATTGGAGAGTATTCTTAAGAGACTTAAGTCACTTAAGGCGTAATTAACTAAAAAAGTTTACCTTTATAAGGAACTTTGGAACCCAACTTTACATAAATGCTATTTAATCTTTCATATTAAATATGGAAACTTGTCGATCAATATAAAAGATTTCGTCGATCAAAATAGATTTCAAAAATTTTATAGTTTATTTAATTGAGTCTCACTATCAAGTAATGTGTATATTCCCTGGGATAGAAACATCACTTACGATGTTGCACTCGTACATTTAAACTACTGCATATAAGAGATCAGTTTGGTCTCATATTTCAGAAACTAAAATAATTTTTTTTTAAAAATTGAAATATTACTTTTTTAAAATCAAATTTATGTATATATTAAATTAAATTTAAATTATTCTTAAACACAAATTACGATCAATGGCTATTAGAGTTCTTGATCTATATCTGATCCCAAGAGGTGTAGCTTCAATTGGGGTTAGCAGACACAGTCCTTGAAATTCCACGAAGCTTCTTATTAGCTCAATTTTAGTTGAAATCGACTCTAGGTATATGCTAGGCCAAATGGTTGTTAGGTTTGGTGTTTTTCTAAGTTGGAAGCTTTTGGAAGGCTTAATTTTTATTGGGATTATCTTCATGAGGTTTGGGGAAGCATTTAGGATGCATATGTTTAAGTTTTAAAGAGGTTTTTATATCACCAAAAAAATTTCATGGTTTTTGCTTGGGAGATTTAGGTTTGTCAGTGGATTTGTTGGACTGAAAAGAAAGAGTTTTAAATGCTGAAGCGATGGGAAGAGGCCTTTCATGCAAGAGACCTTTTGATGATCCTTCGATAATCATAGGTGATTCAAGTAATGATGCAACTCCCTTTCTCTATCCAAAAATAATGAAGGCTCATCTAAAAATCTTTCGGTGCAAGAGACCTTTTGAACCCCTTGACAGATTTTATTCCTCTATCGAGAAAGGTTGAGACAAGTTGTTGAACTACTTAGGTGGAGGCTACCAATGATCCTGATGGTTAGAATTTAGTGGAGAATATGAGAGAAAGCCTTGTTTATGTTGAATCATCCAAGTCTTCCAAGAAGTAAGAAAAGAGGGCAGGATCATTGGATCCTACTACAAAAAGACCAGCCAATGGTTTACATGAATTTTAATTCTAGCCTTAGTCTGGTCAATGTTAAGCGATATTGGTTTCCCTTGAATTCAATGTCTGTGGGTTATTCATCCATGATTGCATGCATTATTTGGCTAGCAGGTTTAGATAAGCACCTGGAAGAACTTTGCCGAGTAGAATTACGAAAACTGCTCGATCATTACCAATTCTTGGGTTATGCCTCCACTCATCATATGACTTCTATTTACTTACTAATGAGAGAATGGATTACCACATCTCATGAGAAGTCATGAAAATAATAGGAGCAAGTGGATTTAGTGGTAAAGAGGGTAGGCAATATGGAGTCTTACTTAAGAGATACAAAGGTGGAGTTGGAGATTACATCAGAATGGATTTTGGTAGTCTACGAGGAGAATGTTGTATTGATAGGACAAATGAGTACCATGATAATTGTTGAGGAACCCCTCGCTACTTAAGTAGAATACTTGGTGAAGGGTCAAAAAATTAAGACTGACAAATTTGCTTGAGAAGGGATGGTCAACCAAAATTATTCTAATCTCGAGGAATTCAAGAAGCTTTTTGAAATTTCTTCAGCTTTTGAACAACACAAGGATTATGTGGGTAACAATGTTGCGGAAGATGAATCATCCAATCCGTATCTGAAGGAGCCATCAATTTTTTTTGAAGTATTTATATTTGAATTTTGTAATATACATTCACATGATTGAGATATGACTTTTTGTCATATATTTTTCTTTGAAATATAAAATTTAAAGAAAATTCTATGTTTTTAGTTCAGTTCCTTGAGATGTCACATGCAACTTGCGAGTTTTGTGTCGATCAAGTGTGATGACACTTTTTTGTTTGCTTTTAATGCGACCAAGCATTAGAGCACTTTTTCAGTTTTCTTTAGTACGACCAAGCATCATAATGTTTTTTTTCATCTTTGATGTGATCAAGCATCACAATGATTTTTTGGTAGTCTTTGGTGCAACCAGAGACATAACGCTTTTTGGTCTTTTTTGGAGCGACTAAGTATCATAACACTTTTCTTAACATCTTTTACGCGACCAAACTTCATAACCCTTTTTGTTATCTTTGGTGTTACTAAGTTTCGTAACACTTTATAGTCGTCTTCTTATGTGTTCAAGCATCATAATGCTTTTTGTCCGTCTTTGGTGTGACTAAGTGTCATAACACTCTTTGGTCATCTTTTTGTAGCATACTCGAGTTGCCCAAGTATTTTTTTCCTTCTTCTCAATAGATTCTAGATAGATTATATAAGAATTAAAATTAAAATATTATTTATTATTTCATTCGATTATTCCTAGAAGGTATACAGTTTATCAATCAACACATTCACATTATAGTCAGTCACTTTCAATGCATTCCTTTGCATTCAAGGCATTTGAGTTCCCTAAACATAGAAAAGGATCGACAAACGTCATTTGATCAGGTCAAGTTTTTTTTTAATGTCAAAGAAACATATAAAGAATTTATATTCGACTAGCAACTTTGTTTTCATTTCGTGATATTTGGTGGGTTAGCTTTGAATATTTTTTTGATTATGATCTAATTTTTCATTTTGTTTTTAGGAAATGGATCACTGAGTTGTCCTGTCTTGTTGTCAAACTGTCTAATCATCGTGGGCCCTTGTATGCTTTTGTCCGATGAACCCTTTTAAAGTTATTGACCCTCCCTCTTATAAAATGGGAAGGGGGCTGCTGTAATTGTGATCATGTTTAAAAAATGCTTAGTTGGTTAATATAGAATGTGAGAGTTTAATCAACTTAGTGCAAAGTTGGAGGAAAATATGACTTTTCATTGACAGAAGTGATGTTTCATGCGAAGGCCAAGCACTAGTTCTATTTTTTTATAGAGACGAGTGTCGATGGAGGGGACCTTCTCTAAGTCGGTTGTCAAATAAAACACATTTGGACTTGACACCTACAGGAAATCCTTTCCACAAGTAGAAGTGGTGAACCCTAGAAAAAGGTTGTGCTAAGCATACATTTCAAGGGAGCACAATACATCTATTTGATGATCTCTGCCAAGAGTGGGATCTTATCCTTAGTGCTAGTGAGAGAGGAGTGGGACTTGGAAGCAAAGGAGTGGCAGTGACATCCCCTTTCTCACTGTCTTCCTCACTCCCAAATTTTCCTCTGTTCTAAGAAAAATATTAAAATATGCAGAGAGCGAGAAAACATGTATTCTTTGTGAGGACCTATTCACTGAGCTTCAATACCTCCAATTGAAAGATTGTTCTTATCATAGGAAATTTGTAATGAGTGTTCCTTCTAACTGAGATAATAAAATTATTTGATTTAACAATAAAGTTGTTACACAAATATGATTACAAATACAAATTAAATCATTTTGTTTATGGAAAATTATTTTTGATATTGTCAACCATACACCATGTTCATGGAAGGACTTTCATCGTTTATGTATTTAACTTATACGTGCCAGGGGCAGCTTGGTGATCAATGATGAATGGGGTGGTCCATGTCTAATCAAGCTTATTAGCTGACTGACCAGTGGAGGCCCGATCGGCCTTCTTTAGAAAAAATCACCGACATAAAATGTCTTTTCTCAAATATTTTTGTTGTAACTTCTTCCTTTTATTTTCTCCTGTCATAGAACAAAACTTGTTTGAATTTTATTTAGAAAATCAAGAGCATACAAAGCTCCTTCTTCTTTTAGAACTATCCAGTCACTGATCTCTTCTTCACCGAAAGACATTGTAATGATGAATCTTTGTCTGTAATGATTATATTCAATTGGTAACATAGCTTCCATTTTGTAGGAAAGAATGTATGACACTTGAATGGTAAATTTTGTTGGGGTGGTTCGGAAGACCCAAATAATCAGATGAAGCATTGTAGGCCGCAAGAAATGTTGGGAGAAAGGGGTGATATTTAATTTAATATATGTATATTTTTTTATAAAAATGTAAATCTCTATTAATATCAAAAAGAGATTACATTTCTAAGATGAGGGGCCTTAAAGTTATCCCCCTGAAGCAACAAATCTAGAGAAGGAGAAGGAGAGGTGGAAACCCTAACAATTTGAGAATCAGCTCCAGTAATGGCTAAGTAATTTGCTGGTTTGTTTTCTTGCTTGTAAATAAAAGTAAAAGAAACCCTCATTTCCTTGAGTATGTGTTGCATCTGAGTTATGGAATTTAAAGAAAGAAAACTAGGGGTTGTCATAGATCTTGAGGAGAACCTCAGTAACTTCCTAAGCTATCTTATGGTTTGACTTTAATTTCACGGAGATATTAAATTGTTTCATCTTGTCAATTTTATTAATTAGGGCTTACACTTGCATGACACAATCATACAAATAGCCTGGAAGATGGGAGGGATTATGTTGTAACGAACAATAACCTTTAAATCGTAAAATGAGGTAGTGCTTAATTTGCATAACATGATTATGCAAAGGCCTAAAGATAAAGTGAGAATTTATGTTGCACTAGGTAAACAACCTCGAAATCCTATGGCTTGTTATTTAATTCTAAGGAAAGATTTTTTGTTGTAGATCCACTTGTTGTAGTTAGACACTGCCCTCGAAGTTGGCTTCAAGCTCCTCATTGAAATAGCAGTCCTAAAGTCTAAGGTTCAAATGGTTTAAATAACAAGTTTGTTCAATCATTATAAGAGGGGTTAAAGTTGATTAGAGCGACATCGATTATGATCCCACAATTTTACGTTCTGGTATCACTATTTTCTTTTGAATTTACTTAGTTTAAACAAGTTGTTAAGCTCATTTATACTGGGGAGATCTCAGTAGCAACCGTGGGTTACGGGGGTCCTTTGGAAGCTATCAGTCGGTGGAATCAAAATCCCAATGGTTGCCTCGGAAGGGCATTTAATATATATATATATATATATAATGATTAAAAAAGTAGCCCATGGCTCCTTACGCATTAAAAGTTAAAAAAGGTACAGAAATGAGGAGGGGTGTTGAAACCTCGACTAGTAAGCAAACAGAGAAATCAAAACATAGGGTTTCAACTGTCCGCATTACAACACCACACAAAAAGATACCTGTGTAGAACCTAAGAGTATACCAACAAAAAAAGTATACCCAAAAAATATTTGTATACCAAAATATACATGTATACCGAACTCCATAATAAAAAATAAAGTAAAAATTGTTTAAACCAAAAGAGCTAAGTCCAAGATATATCCAGCGACTCCTGCCAGAACATGCAAAACGATCGATGTCAGCATGAGTAATATTCAAGTAATATTGGGCATGACAATGTAGTCCAATCTCTATTGACAGCTCCCAAAAAAACAAAATCCATCTTCCATGGAATAACTATAATTAAGCAGTACAGGCATCAAGCATATGAGTTCCACATCTCCAGAAATCTGTAAGAGAACTCCGTGCCAAAATAGTTTATAAAATACAATATTTTAGGTAACAATAATTATGCATTAATAGAATTTGGCCACAAGGAGAAATCATCCAGTCACCAAAGAAGTGTAGAGCCCTAATAACTATAACGATGAGAGACCTCTCAACCAAAGACAAAATAGTGACCAGCAATGTGATTCAAAGCTCAGTGCAAATAATAAGTTGGCCCTCATAACATAAGCCAAGCGAAAAATTCTACCAGCGCGCCCATATAAAACAAACCAAAAAGAGACAAAGAAGAAGTAGAAAAATTAAAATCTGTGTATCCAACTGTAAATGACAGTCCCAAAAAAACTCTAGAATACCCAAGCTACGAATCAAGCATTGCTCATATGGCCACTGCCAAGCCTTAAACCCATGCAAAATAAACTCCAAAAGAAAATGAAGTCATAGCAAACATGCAAAGAAACCACCTCAGCACCAAAATCCTTCCAAGCATCAATCATGATGCATTCTTCCCAACTATACAAAGAAAATGGAGACTTCAGACAACCATAATCATGCCCATGTGACAATACCAAAAAATACACCATAAGCTTAACAAAATAAGCCCAAATAAAGTGCAAATATTGAGAGCCACCGTATGGCATCCTTGTATTATATGTTGCATGCCACATCAACAAGTAAAAAATATAAATAATATGTAGTCCTAAGAGCCACCGCAACAAGTAATGACAATCTGTGGCCATAATCTCAAAGCCCCAATTAGTATCGCATGGGTAAAAGCAAGCTTTACATTCAAATCCATTCACAATATAGCTTATCAATATGAACTTTGTTGAAATTACCAAATTCATAACCCCAGTCTGTGGAGCATAGTCTTCATAGACAAAATATGTAGCAGTCCTGCCCGTGAGCCCAAAAAATGCAACCCACATAAAGTAAACTATTGGTGAAGCCAACACTAATCATACCAAGATCCAAAATATAACTAGTGAGCGCATACTTGATAGTGTGTAATAAAAAAAGATAGCCAAAAGTATGACTAAAAGCCCCAAACCAGCTAATAGAGTTATAGGCACAAAACCGAGAAGATAAAGTCCAAAGCACAGATAATACCGGTGCCATGCTCCCAAAATCTTAATCCTAAGTAGAAATAAAATACCTTCCAAATTTAAAACCCAAAGGAGAAGGCCCAATAGAATGTTGAGATCCATATCCTGAGAAAAAAAAGCCAGACCAAAAAAATCCACAATTGAGTCCAATAATAAGACCAGCTTCTCAAAATCAAACAAAAGGAACCTCCAAATCATTTTTAATAAGTTTATGCAAGAAAGAGGGAGGAGTGCTACCATCAACAACATTTTACAATTTCCATTTAGCCAACCAATCCAAAAATTTATTCCCTTATCTATAAGTAAAGTAAAAATAATATTAAACTGATACTATCAATAGTTAATCTGATTTTATTCATCAAGGCAATGATATACCACAGAGGCTTAATCTTAAATAAAAGAATGTCAAACAAAGTTCCAAATCAGTTTCCACCACAATACCCTTTAAATTTAAAGATGTAATCAAGTGAAGAGTTGTAAGCACAACAGTAGTTTCAGCCTCAAGTGCAGAGTTAGCAATACAAGGTGATGCAAAATAAGCTATACATTTCCCATAAGCATCTCTTAAAATCCCTCCCATACCCATATAAGTTTTGGAAAAGCTCCCATCAACAATAATCTTAGACCAATTATGAGGGGGAGGTGCCCATTTGATCAAATTGGTTTCCTATTCTTATCCCAAATAGTTGGAGAAGCATCGAGTCCAAAGGAGGATTTCCATGCCTTTTTTAAATTAGCAACCGCAAAGATGGTAGTGGTAGAGGTTTGTGATCAGTATCTTCATATTTATTCATATTTCTTGCCATCCAAATGAACCATAAAACATTAACAAGAAAATAGAATTGCTTTTTGAAGGAGGGATCAAAGCCCTTCCAAGTCTCAGTAGCAAATTTAAAATTCTAATTAGTAGGCCAATCGATCCCAAAATAGCATCCAATATGATTCCAAACTGCTTTAGCAAAAGGGCACTCAAAGAACAGATGATTCAAAGATTCAGCATCTTTTTTGCAGTTGTAATAGTAGGAGGCAAGTTTTAGCCCTTTTAACTTCAGAATATCATCAAGAGGAAGTAACTTGTTAAAGTATCTCCAAAGGAAAATTGATATAGAAGGAGAAATAAGTTTATGCCAAATGTGAACATGCCATTTCCATGGATTGAAAGAATAAAGATTAGAATAAAGTCATTTAGTAACTGAAGTTCTAGTATGATTATTCCATGAAGGAAGATCTTTAGTGTTTAATTTAACAAGAAATCTAGCTATGGAAGGAGCAATTTCACTAGTTAAAGAGTTCAACATATCAAGATTCCATTCACTATTAGTCTAGCAATTAGAGACCAGTAAATTAACATCATAATCCTGAGAATGCAAATTAGAAAATGTAGAGAGACCCCAATCATCCTTCTAAAATGAAATACTACCATTTCAAATTTCCTAAAACATGAAATGAGAAGCAACCTCACGAGCAGCAATAATGGCTTTCCAAAGCCTAGAGTCTCTTAGTTTCCAAATAACAGTGGAAGGATGTGAAGATTTGTAGTATTTATGTTTCTTAAATTTAGCCCATAGAGACTCACCCTTTTGAAATTTAAACAAAATTTTACACATACTTTTTGTCGATAGTTTGCTGCAATGTTTTGAAACCAAGCCCACCAGCAGAAAAATGTTTTCAAGCATAGTGCCACATAGTCCAACTTATAGTATTTCTAGTTCCCTTCCAAAGAAATTTATTAAACATATTTTCAAGAAAAATTTGAGTGCTCTTTTTGGTTTAAGAACCTGCATCATGTAAAGAGGGAGAGTGTAATGCACACTTTTCAATAGTGTAAGCCTACCCCCATTAGAAAGGAAAATGTTTCTCCAATCATTAAACTTAAGTTTAATCTTATAATTCACCACATCCATTTGAGCTTGCTTAATTCTACCTCTGAGATTGTTGACTCCAAGATACATTATGGGGAGCTTAGAGATTTTGCCGCCAGTATAATTAGATGCCCATGCTGTAGTATTAGGTGGAGCACCTTTACCAAGATACATAGAGCACTTAGCCAAATTGTAAAACATCCTGGAAGCATTTTGAAAGTCTTTTAATATAGTCATAGTAGCTTTGATAACATGTTTACTAGCATTTAAAAATAATATGGCATCATCAGTGTAAGCAAGATGGCTCACAATAATTTTAAACATGTGAGAGAATTGAAAATAAGGTCGCTCGCTATGCATCTTATTTATAAGAAGGGATAGATAATCAAATGCAATTATGAAAATTATGGGAGAAGAGGGTCTGCCTACTTTTTGTTCCTTCCAGCAAAAAAAAACCATGAGCTTCAGCAATGACCATCACACTATAGCTATTATTGGACAGCCATCTGTGTATGAGAGAGCAAAAATCTTGTTTAAAGCCTTTGGTTGCAGAATATTTAAAATAAAGTCCCAACTAATACTGTCAAACGCTTTCTTGATGTCAATCTTAAGGATCATGTTGCCCCCTTTGCACTTTTTTTCTAGTTCCTCGATCATTTCTTGAGCTAAAAGAATAATGCCAGTAATATCTCTGCCCTTTATGAATGCGGACTGCTGTTAGGAATAAGAACAATAAGAGCAAAAGTGAATTATTTTGCTCAAGAACAATAAGAACGATTAAGATGGGGTTGCAATCTGCTTACAAATATTTTGCTCATGACTTTATATATCACCGTGGTGAGAGAAAGAGGCCTAAAATTATCCCAAGTGATCTTATCATTACCTTTAGAAATAAGAACAATAAGAGCAAAGGTAAAAAATTTCCTAGGATTTCTTCCAAGGAAAAAACTTTGAATAGAAAGAATAACATCCTTCTTTATAACCTCCCAAGCATGAACATAAAAAATAGAAGTAAAGCCATCAGGGCCTAGGGCTTTATTGGGGCAAATAGATTTGAAGGCATTCAAGATTTCCTGTTCATCTGGAGGATAGACCAAATTAAGATTATTAGCATAGACATAGTCATCCTTAAAATAAGCAGGATCAACAGGTTTAGTCGGAGTAGAAGTGCAAAATAGTTCCTTGTAGAAGCTAAAAGCACTATCACCAATTTCTTTCAAATCAGTTAAAATGCTTCCATCAGCTTTTTTAATCTTTAAGATGCTATTGATATTTTATCTATGATTAAGCATAGCATGAAAATATTTAGTGTTTCCATCCCCAACAACAAAAGAAGAGTCATTAGCTTTCTTCTTTAGTAAATTTTCTCTAATGTAATAGCTTCCAATAGATCTAAATGGGCTTGAGCAAAATTTTTCATTAAATATGGAGAAGCATCAATTTGAGCTTCCAAAAAATCCACAATTTTCTTTACCTATTTTTGAGATATTGCGCTTTAATGGAAGGTATTTTTTTTTGTTTTTCTTGCAGATATAGGTAAAAAGGGTGAAAAATGCTTAAAGGAGTGAAAAATTATCAAATTTGGCGCAAAAAGGTGAAAAATGTGCAAAAGAGTTTTAGCGCCTAAGCATAAGATCTGGCGCTTAAGCACCGATTAAATAGAGAAGGCTACGCCTAAGGCTCTGCGCTTAAGCGCCAGTGGTAGTTATTGGGCGAGTAAATTCAATTTCTGTGAATTTTGAGGAGGTTTTTGAGGCAACCATTAGCTTAACTGGTGGTTACAACCACCATGGACAAAAATTATGACAAAAGGATGCATCTCTTAAGGAAATATATTGAATCAGACATATTTTGAAGAGAAACCAAGGCACCTTTTGAAAAATTATAAAAGAAAGAAGATTGGGTCTTTGAAAGAGGTCCTGAAAGTATTGGAAAGTTTTGAAAGTTCTCATTCGGGGAGTTAGTTCGGAGAGATTTTCAGGCACCACTTTTACTTTTATTTTATCCTTTTTATTATTTTATTTTGAGTGATTGTAAAGAGAACAGAATTAAAGGAACTTCAAGAGTTTAGGGAGAGGACTTGAGATAAGTTTTTATCTTTTTGTTTTAGACTACTTTTGGTTTTAATTGAGACTTAGGACTTGAGATAAGTTTTTATCTTTTGTTTTAGACTACTTTTGATTTTAATTGAGACTTGTTATTGTTGAGATAAGTTTTTATCTTTTATTTTAGACTACTTTTGGTTTTAATTGAGACTTATTGTTGATGATTGTAAAAGAGAAGAGGTTCAATGGAACTTCAAGAGTTTGGTGGAGGACTTGAGATAAGTTTTTATCTTTTTGTTTTAGACTACTTTTGGTTTTTAATCGAGACTTGTTATTGGTTTGACAATGACAGACTTGTTGTTGGTTTGACAATGATTTCTTCTTTTAAACTAAAGTGTGGTTTTATTTTCTCTATGGATTTTGAGTAGTTTTCTTTATCTTTCTTCTTAAAATGATAAGTAATTATGTTTGGATGAAAGTTGTGGAAAATTTTGATCTTCAATGATGGAGGAAGTTGTGATGATTTAAATCTATGCACTTAACTTACTTATTGATTTGGTCAATCCATATGTTTAAATTTGTTGTGAGAAAAGTAAGAATCGGGTTGGTATTGTCTCAGTCAATAATTAAAAAGAATCAAATGACATTGTATGAATGAGAATGAAGTTCATATGTTTTAGTGCAAATAAATAGAGAAATATTCATTAAAGGGTGTAGAGTTAGAGGACTTTAAAGTGACAGGTTAAAACCTCCAACTTGTTTTACTGTTTTAGGTTATGATACGAGAATGTTAGCACCCAGGTCGAGGGAGTCGAGGGAACTCTAGAGTGAGAGCTAGTATCTTCCCTTCCTAGCCGGTCTTTAGAACTATTCAAACTTTAAATTAGACAATGTTCTTTATAGCATCTCTAGTAAGGGTAAAGACTATTATTGCTTCTATTTGGGTACAACACATTTTGCATACTTCCACAACAAAATTCATATACTTATTACTGATTCATAATAAGAAGAAAGATATTTTCATATTTAGTGTTTTTCCTCTTCAAAAACTCTGGTTATATTTTTAAATTGTTAATGTTCTATCATAATATTGAAGATACTAAAAATATTTAAATTTTCAATACTATAAAAATCATCTTTAGTTTAGATAATTATCTTTTTATTAAAAATAAAAAGTTTGTTGTTCAATAGTGCAGATTGCGTATTCTCCCTGCAGGTTCGATATTCAAGTCTTAATCAAAAAGTCTTATGATATTTGATAATGATACGTATACTTGCATAGTATCCCAATATATATAATTTAAAACTCAAATTCTTATTTTTCTTCAGGATCATGTTTTTGGTTTTGTTGCAAAGTAAGGAAATATAAGTGAAATTTAATCTGAATTATTGTTGTACTGTGCATATTAACAGTATCCAGGAATAAAGTTTTTGGAACCGTTGCTGGGGAGAAACTAATTTTAAAAGCAAATTTCTTTTTTAGAAAGTTTTATTTATACTTTAAGTTACCTTATCTTATTTTATATTATTTTAATTTATTTTATTATATGTTAGTGTATGCATAATTCAGGTTCTGAAGGTCTAGTGCCCTACGATTATAAATTAGAAAGAACTATTAGAAAAATAAAATAAGCAAAAAATCTATAAATTTTGGAAAATCCAAAAAAATTACAGAAATGGCAGACCAAAATAATCAAAATGCTGAAACTCATCAAAAGTTTAGACCTTTAAGAGATTATGCCAACCCTATTGTTGATGAACTTCATTGTAGTATTCAAAAACCTACTGTAGTGGCTAATTCATTTGAGATTAAACCTGCTATTATTTAAATCGTATCAAGAAATCAATTTGGGGGATCACCAACTGAAGATCCAAATTTACATCTTGCCAATTTCTTAGAATTGTGCACTACATCTAAATATGATGGTGTATCAGATGATGTCATAAGACTTAGGTTATTTCCTTTCTCACTGAGGGATAAAGTTAAGATGTGGTTGAATTTGTTAACTCCTGGATCTATTAGAACTTTGGGTGATTTAACACAAAAATTCCTTGCTAAATATTTTCCACCATAAAAAACTGCAAATCTTAGAAATGAATTTAGCAAATTCCATGCTAAATATTTTCCACCATAAAAAACTGCAAAGCTTAGAAATGATATTACATCATTTAATCAGTTTGAAGGGAAATCTAATTATGAAGCATGGGAGAGCTTTAAAGAACTCTTAAGAAAGTATCAACACTATGCTATACCAGATTGGTTAATAATTTGTTTATAATGGATTAGTTGGATCTCTTAGATCAATTATTGATGCCGCTGCTGGTGGTTCATTGTTGTCAAAACCATTTTATGATGCTTATGTTTTAATTGAAGAAATGGCTATCAATAATTTTCAATGGCCTTCTAAGAGGGTAAATCCTAAATAAGTAGCCAAAATTCATGAAACTGATGCATTTACCATGTTAGCAAATCAAGTTGTAGCAATTTCAAGGAAGTTATACTAGTTTATAATGAATTTTTCTCAACCAATTTCCATGTTTGAAGAGAATTCATTAGGTCAAACGGTAGATTCTCAAGCATCATTAAAAACTTTGAATGCCATAAAAAATAAGCAGAATAATCCATATTCAAATTACTGCAACCCAAGTTGGAAGAACGATCCCAACTTTAACTAGAAGAACAATTTGTGTGAAAATAATCAACAATGGGGGAACAACCAAGGAAACCCATTGGGAAACTGGAACAACCAAGGGAATAATAATTATATATCTACTTAAACTTCAGGTTTAAATTGTAATACACAGTTTAAGGAGAAAAAGTTTTCTATAGAAGAAGTGGTGTTACAAATGGGAAATCAATTACAAAGTCAACGAGCTACAACTAGAAATATTGAGAATCAACTTGGGCAAATAGCAAATTCATTAAGTAATAGATCCCTAGGAACACTTCCTACTAATACTGAATCAAATCCAAAAGACTAGAATAAAAAACAAGTAAAGGCCATTCCACTTAGAAGCAGAAGAGAGTTGGAAGGTCGGGCTCGAAAAGAAATTTAAGTAAAGAGAGAAAAATCTGAAGAATAAAAAAAGGATGCTCCAAAAGATTCTCAGAGACCTATTTCTCCACTAAAAATTGATTTGGAAAAACCACCACCTCAATTTCCTCAGAGACTTCATTAAAAGAAGTTGGATAAACAATTTTCAAAATTTCTTGAAATATTTAAGAAGCTTACCATTAATATCCCATTTGCTGAAGCCTTAGAACAAATGACGAGTTATGTAAAGTTTATGAAGGATATTCTCAAGAGGAAAAGGAAGTTTGAAGATAATGAGACTGTTGCACTTAGTGAGGAGTGCAGTGCGATAATTCAGAAGACGCTTCCTGAAAAGCTTAAAAATCTTGGTAGCTTTACATTTCGATGTGCAATAGGAGAGATTTTATAGGAAAGCTTTATGTGATTTAGGTGCAAACATT
The DNA here is from genome assembly GCA_002079205.1 of Phalaenopsis hybrid cultivar. Lineage (NCBI taxonomy): Eukaryota > Viridiplantae > Streptophyta > Magnoliopsida > Asparagales > Orchidaceae > Phalaenopsis > Phalaenopsis hybrid cultivar. The sequence continues at coordinate 130,420 of JXCR01095746.1, read as the reverse complement.
AACCTTATGTCATTATCAGTATTTAAAAGATTAGAATTTATAGAAATAACCCCTACTACTGTAACTCTGCAGTTAGCAGATCATTCGAAAACATACCCTAAAGGAGTTATAAAAGAAGTCCTAGTGAAAGTGTATCAATTTACCTTTCATGTTGATTTCATTGTGCTAGATATGAAGGAAGATAACGAGATACCTTTCATTTTAGGGAGAGCTTTCCTAGCCACAGGAAGAGCAATGATAGATGTGCAGAAAAGGGAATTAACAATGCGCATCAATGATCAAACTGTTACTTTTAACATTTCAAAATCAATGAAATACCGTACACAAGTTAGAGATAATGAATGTTATAAGATGGATGTTATAATATATATAAGTGAATACCATTTTAGAACTACTTATGAAGAAAAAATTGAAGAAAAAGATTTGGAACACGAGAAAGAAGAGGAATTAAATCAATGTGAACAACTTTTTAAGGAAAATTAAAATTACGTTCGAGAAAGTTTTAATGTTTTGGACACGATAGACAAAGATAAATCATTTTATCCATTTATTGAAAAACCTCAAGAACTAGAGTTGAAGTTACTTTTTGATCATTTTAAATATGCCCTTTCAGGAGATTCCTAACTTTACCAGTTATAATTTCCTCAAAATTAACAATGGAGGAAGAAGAAAGGTTGATGAAAATTCTGAAAATTTTTAAGACAGCCTTTGGTTAGACAATTGCTGATATTAAAAGAATCAGTCCTTCAATTTGTATGCATAGAATTCATATGGAAGAGAACTGCAAACCTAGGGATGATCCGCAAAGGAGATTAAATCCTATTATGAAAGAAGTTGTAAGGAAAGAAATTTTAAAGTCGTTAGATGTTGGAATTATCTACCCTATTTCACATAGTGCATGGGTTAGTCCAATTCATTTTGTTCTTAAGAAAAGAGGAGTAACTATAACTGTAAATGAACATAATGAGTTAATACTTACTAGAAAAGTTACAGGGTGGAAAATATGTATTGATTATAGAAAATTAATCTTGCCACTATGAAAGATAATTTTCCATTACCCTTTCTAGAACAAATGCTAGATAGACTAGTTGAGCATAAATACTATTATTTTCTGGATGGATATACTAGTTATCACCAAATTCAAATATCTCCTGAGGATCAAGAGAAAACAACATTTACCAGTCCTTGTGGTACTTTGGCTTTTAGAAGAATGCCCTTTGGTTTATGTAATGCCCCTACAACATTTTAAAGATGTATGTCGACAATTTTTTGTGATTTAATTTAAAAAGGGATTAAAGTTTTCATGGATGACTTTTTAGTGTTTGCAACTTCATTTAACTCATGTTTAGAACATTTATAAAAAGTTCTTAAGCGCTGTGAAGAAACAAATTTAGTCCTTTACTGGGAAAAATTGTCAATTTATGGTAGCATGAGGAATTGTATTAGGACATCAAATATCAGAAAATGATATGAAAGTAGATCCTGCTAAAATTCAAGTGCTAATTTACCTTATCCGACAAATGTATGGGAAATTATGAGTTTTTTAGGACATGCTGGATTCTACAGGCGATACATTAAAGACTTTTCAAAGATTGCTAAGCCTTTATGCCATTTGCTGGAGAAACATGCAATTTTTAATTTTGATGAGGAATGTTTAAAAGCATTTAAGTTATTAAAAAAAAAACTAATTACTGCACCAATTATAATTTCACCAAACTGAAAAAACCTTTTGAACTTATGTGTGATGCTAGTGATTATGTGATAGGAGTTGTCTTAGGACAAAGATATGATAAAATTTTTAAAGTTATTTACTGTGCTGGTAAAACTCTTAATGAAACCCAAATTAATTATACAACAACTAAAGAAGAGTTATTAGCAATAACTTAATGAAACTCAAATTAATTATACAACAACTGAAAAAGAGTTATTAGCAATAGTATATTTCTTTTGATAAATTTAGATCATATTTAATTGGAACTCATTGTATAGTGCATACAGATCATTCTGCTATTAAGGATTTAATGAAAAAGAAGGATGCTAAACCTAGACTTATAAGAAGGATTCTTCTTTTGCAAAAAATTGATTTTGTAATAGTAGATTAGAAGGGGATTTAAAATTAAATTGCTCATCATTTGTCCAGGCTTGAATTAAAAATACCAATCTATTTTGAAAATGAAGATAATTAACATTTTCTAGATAAAAAAATTTTCACTAATAATGAGTGTGTGTTATGTGGTATGCCGATATTGTGAACTTTATTGTTAGTGATGTTATACCCTATGGAATGACATAACAATAGAAGAGGAAATTTATTTCTGAAGCTACGACTTATTTTTGGAATGACCCATTTTTATATAAACAAGGAAAGGATCTGAATATTCAAAGATGTGTACCATTAGAAGAAACTTATGAGGTTATCAAAAAATGTCATAATTCTGATTTGACAACCTCATAAGTTGACATTTCAGATTTGATATTTAGAGTATTTTTTAGAGTATTGCAGAAACCAAATAAACCTAAAATATATAGTATTTTGGGACACATTTTTATACCTATTTTTGAGATATTGCACTTTAATGGAAGATATTTTTGTGTTTTTCTTGCAAATACTGGTAAAAATTGTGAAAAATTTTTAAAACAGTGAAAAAGGATCAAATTTGGAGCAAAAAGGTGAAAAATGTGCAAAAGTGTTTTGGCGCCTAAGCGCCAGATCTGGCTTTTAAGTGCCGGTTAAACAGAGAAGGCCGCGCCTAAGCGTTAGAGGCCCCACGCTTAAGCGTTAGTGGCAGTTATTGGGCGAGTAAATTTGGTTTCTGTAAATTTTGAAGAGGTTTCTGAGGCACCCATTTCCTTAATAGGTGGATATAACCACCATGGACGAAAATCATCACGAAAGGATGCATCTCTTGAGAAAATACATTGAATCTAGACATATTTTGAAGAGAAAACAAGGCACCTTTTGGAAAATTATTAAAGAAATAGGATTGGGACTTTCAATGAGGTCCTGAAAGTATTAGAGAGTTTTGAAAGTTCTCATTTGAGGAGTTAGTTCAGAGAGATTTTCAGGCACCACTTTTACTTTTATTTTATCCTTTTTGTTATTTTATTTTGAGTGATTGTAAAGAGAAAAGAAACAAAGGAACTTCAAAAGTTTGGTGGAGGACTTGAGATAAGTTTTTATCTTTCTGTTCAAGAGATTCAAAGGAACTTCAAGAGTTTGGTGGAGGACTTAAGATAAGTTTTTATCTTTTTTGTTCAAAGGAACTTCAAGAGTTTGGTGGAGGACTTGAGATAAGTTTTTATCTTTTTGTTTTAAACAGATTCAAAGGAAATTCAAGATTGGTGGAGGACTTGAGATAAGTTTTTATCTTTTGTTTTAGACTACTTTTGGTTTTAATTGAAATGGGAGAGGACTTGAGATAAGTTTTTATCTTTTTGTTTTAGACTACTTTTGGTTTTAATTGAGACTTAGGACTTGAGATAAGTTTTTATCTTTTGTTTTAGACTACTTTTGATTTTAATTGAGACTTGTTATTGTTGAGATAAGTTTTTATCTTTTATTTTAGACTACTTTTGGTTTTAATTGAGACTTATTGTTGAAGACTACTTTTAGTTTTAATTGAGACTTGTTGTTGGTTTGACAATGATTTCTACTTTTAAACTAAAATTACTTTTGGTTTTAATTAAGACTTATTGTTGGTTTGACAATGATTTCTTCTTTTAAACTAAAGATTAAAGGAACTTTAAGAGTTTGGTGGAGAACTTGAGATAAGTTTTTATCTTTTTGTTTTGAGACTTTTTTGGTTTTGAGACTTCTTGTTGGTTTGACAATGATTTCTACTTTTAAACTAAAGTGTGGTTTTGTTTTTGACTTGTTGTTGGTTTAACAATGATTTCTTCTTTTAAACTAAAGTGTGGTTTTGTTTTCTCCCTGGATTCTGTGTAGTTTTCTTTATCTTTCTTCTTAAAATGATAAGTAATTAAGTTTTAGATGGAAGTTGAGGAAAGTATTGATCTTCAATGATGAAAGATGTTGTGATGATATAAATCCATGCCATTTACTTCTTGATTTGGCCAATCCAAATGTTAAAATTTGTTGTGAGAACTTGTAAGAACTGAGCTGGTATTGTCTCAATCAACATTTGGAAAGAATCACATGAGGTTGTATAAATGAGAATGTAGTTCATATAATTGAGTGCAAATAAATAGGGATATATACATTAAAGGGTGTAGAGTTAGACAGTGACAGGTTAAAGCCCCCAACTTGGTTTATTGTTTTAGGTTCTGATACAAGAATGTTAGCCTCCAGATGGAGGAAATTGAGAGAACTCTACAGTGAGAGCTAGTATCTTCCCTACCGAGCCGGTCTTCAGAACTATTCAAACGTTAAATTAGTCAATATTCTTTATAGCATCTCTAGTAAGGGTAAAAAATATTATTGCTCCTATTTGGCATAACACAATTTGCATACTTCCTCAACAGTATTCCTATACTTATTAGTGATTCATAACAAGAAGAAAGATATTTTCATATTTAGTGCATTACTTCTACAAAAATTCTAATTATCTTTTTAAATTGCTATTGTTCTATCAAAATATTGAAAATACCAAAAATATTAAAACTTTCATTACTGGAAAAATCATATTTAGTTTAGATAATTATCTTTTTATTAAAAATAGAAAGTTTGTTGTTCAATAATGCCTATTGCATATTCTCCCAATGGGTTCGATATTTAGGTCTTAATCAAAAAGTCCTATATTACTTGATGACGATATGTATACTTGCGTAGTATCCCAATATATATAAATTAAAAGTAAAATTATTATTTTTCTTCAGGATCAAGTTTTTTTTTTTGCAAAGTAAGAAAATATAAGTGAAATATAATCTGAATTATTGTTATACTGTGCATATTAACAATATCCAGAGATCATGCAGCCACATTCTTATGCAAGTGCCACAAAACAAACCAAGGAGAACCAACACCATCAAAATTTCAAGTTTGTTTCTCCAATTCAAGAAAAGTAGTGTGTGAAGTTCAAACATTAAGGAATATCAACCTATAAATGGTCGGCTTGACAGTGAAAGCCAAAGTGAGCAGTATAAGATTGTGATCAAAAGTGACATGGCTCAAATGTTGCACCTTCACAATAGGAAAATAACTTTTGCAAGTCGAATTAGCCAAGAAACGATCTAGTCTTTGAAAAAGAAAACCCCTCCTCCAAGTGTAAGGAGAAGTATAGCCCAAATCATATAGCCTGCATTAGATAAAGAGTTAAAAAATGATTTATAACAGCCGGCTCCACTCTGCCCCCTCCTTTTCCTTCCATCAGTTTCATTATCATAATGAAATCTCCACCTACAAACCAACTCTCTCTTAAGATGCTTCCCATTGACTCTATTTTTTTCCAAAGTAAAATTTTTTCATGCACAATAGAGCTAGAGTAGACAAAGGTGGCCCACACTTGAAAACCATCAAAACAAATTTGAGCAATAGCCTTTGAATTTATTAAGGATTCTGTGCTTATTCACATGAATCAATGGATCCAAAATAGCAAATATGAGTAAATTGTGGACCCTACACAAGTTTTTAAGCTTATTAAGGGAGTTAGGGTCTGCCATTCCCTTAATATTAGAAACCATAATATTAATCATGACGTGGTGAGCCAACCCTTCTAGAAGACCTAGTAGGGTTAACCAACTTTTCTCCATCTAAGTGATAGACGCCTTCCTGTATGGTGTTACTAGTGTTGAGTCTAGATAAGTCAATGTTATGTTTGGCCTTTTCCGAGAGTGCATTTGTACTTTCCATTCATTTTATAAAATTAATGTAGCATTATCAAGAGCAGTGTTTATTTCAAACTATGATCTAGCCAAAGAAGAATTCATCATGATTTTAGGAGGAGAGAAATGTTCGATTTCTTTAGCAAGTCCTGCAAAAGAAGAGTGCCTAATAGTAGTGTTAGCATCCACATGTTCCTCATTGAACATAGCATCATCTGATCCCATAAGAGGTGGGTGTTCATGGGAGCTAGTAGCTTTATGATTGTTAGAAATTTCAGCTAACTCCACATGCTCAGAGACCTACAAATATTTAGGTGTAATAGTGTTATCCAGTTGTGTGGCTTCAACTCCTTGAGGCCCATCTTCAGTAATCAATTGGGCTGCCAATAGCCCTGATGTTGTAAGCCTATCCAAATTTCATTACAGAAAGCCTGACTAATATCACGTTCAACCAATACACGTGCTTCTGATGGTCTCGACATAGTAAAAGTAGCATGATCCATTCTCAAAAGTTTCCCAAATGCAACAGCTAGAGAAAAGAGTATTTCATGATTAAAGAGATGAAGTTTTAGCCCTGGGAAACAAATCCATACCGGAATAATTGGAAACTCCGCTTTAGGATCAAAATGGATAGACCATTTTCAAAATTTCATCAAGCTATTCTCCACCCACATAAACTTTTAGCAAAGAGGTTAGTGTAATCCCCATCATTAGCTAATTGAATGAAAATATGTCTATCATCAATAATACCAACTTTCCACCACCCTTTTAATTTTAACATATCAAATTCTCTTCTAATAATCTACACTTTAGGAATGCCATAAGTGAATTTACCAATGAGGACAAGACGACAAGATGAAGGAAGAGAAGAAGTTTCATTCTCAGTGACATAGAGCACAAGTTTCACATTTTTGGACTAATTTTGTTATGAAAGTATAATCACTGCCAACAGTAAGTGTGTCATGGAAGCTTTGAGGGAAAAATTCCAACAAAGGTGTGGAAGAACCACCACCTCCATCTAAAATGACATCAACAAAACTATGAGAAATCAACGACATGCTCGATTTGTGAAAACTAAAGTTACAAGAAAATCATACGACAAAGGGGAAAAAATGAAGTAAAGATCTCTAGAGGAGATGGAAGGATCACTCCAGCTGAATGAAGGAGCACCATCTTCAAACTTCTGAGATTGCCCATAATTTGCCTCAAAACCCTAGCAGAGCTCTGTCTTCCATTACTTGAATTAAAATTATATATGTATATATATATATATATATATATCATATAATCTCTTCATGGTGGCGGCTGCTTCCCTAGCTCTGCTAGTGTTTCTGTCTTAATGGTGCTTTCCTGCTTCTCTCTGACCTTCCCTGACTGTGTTTGTGTTTCTCCCCACCCTTCTTTAACTTCCAGGAGGTGTTTCACTGGTTTGAAGGTCTCTTTTCTGCTGTTGTTTTCTCTTGAGCTTTTCAGTTACTGTTCCATTGGTTCTTTTCTCTATTTGTCCTCCTTGTGTTTGCTTTGGCTGTTCTTAATGGCCTCTCCTATTCCCACTGATTTAGAAACTAACATCCAATGGTCTAAAGCCACTTTTGCTGATGTGGTGGGGAAGGGTTTTGAAACATTGCAAAATGTTGAGAATCTTTTCTTCCCCTAAGCCTATCATGATGTTATATTTGGTAAAGGAGATTGCCCCTATTTGAAGTCTTTATGCAGAAAAGGAGGCAAGGTGGCTANCAGAAGGTGTTTCACTGGTTTGAAGGTCTCTTTTCTGCTGTTGTTTTCTCTTGAGCTTTTCAGTTACTGTTCTATTGGTTCTTTTCTCGTTTTGTCCACCCTGTGTTTGCTGTGACTATTCTAAATGGCCTCTCCTATTTCCATTAATTTAGAAACTAACATCCAATGGTCTAAAGCCACTTTTGCTGATGTGGTGGGAAAGGGTTTTGAAACATTGCAAAATGTTGAGAATCTTATCTTCCCCCAAGCCTATCATGATGCTACTTTTGGTAAAGGTGATTGCCCCTATGTAAAATCTTTATACAGAAAAGGAGGCAAGGTGGCTGTTGTGTTCTCTGATAAGGAAATCAACACTTTGGCTGAGGCTCAAAAATTCACCCTGGTGGGAAAATTTCAATTCAACCATCCTAAAATGGATGATATAAGGAAGTATTTTGATGATTTAAAGCTGGTTGGTGCTTGGAAAGTTGAACTAATGGATGGAAGGCATATAATGATTCAGTTAGCTAAGGAAGAGGATTATACAAAGCTTTTTGCTAAGCAAGTTATCTTTTTGGATGGCATCTCTATGAAACTGCTGAAATGGACCATTGATTTTGACCCTTCAAAGGAACCTCCAGTAGTTTCTATATGGTTTAAGCTGCCTAGATTGAAGCTTCATTTTTTCAACCAACAAGTTCTTTTTACAATTAGCACTGCCCTTGGAAGACCCATGAAGCTGGATGCTCCCACATTTAACATGTCAAGACCTTCTGTGGCTAGAATCCTAGTGGAAAGGGATATCACCTAACCTTAAATTGATGAAATTTGGTTGGGTACAGCTGCTAATGGCTATTGGCAGAAAATAATTATGGAGCAAAGACCATATTATTGTTATAATTGTAAGATGCTTGGACACACTGACAACAGATGCTTCAGATTACATCCCAAGAAAAAGAATTCAACCTTTGGACTGTCAGCTTTCCCTAAACAACCACTTACNAAGACCTTCTGTGGCTAGAATCCTAGTGGAAAGGGATATCACTCAACTTGAAATTGATGAAATTTGGTTGGGTACAGCTAACAATGGCTATTGGAAGAAAATAGTTATGGAGCAAAGATCATATTATTGCCATAATTGTAAGATGTTTGGACACACTGACAACATATGCTTTAGATTACATCCCAAGAAAAAGAATTCAACCTCTGGCCTGTCAGCTTTCCCTAAACAACCACTTAATACTCCACAGCTGGATCCACCTTCTCCCACCAGAAACTTGGCCCAAAACCCAGAATCTGATTCTCTACCTACTTCAAATACCCCTACTTCTGACTCCCCACCCTTGGTGGAAGTCCTAGCTGAAGCTCATCTTGATGGAACCTCTTTTTTGCCCCGCCTCCACTCTTTCCCCTTTCCAACCTAAAGACCCTCAAGCTGAACCATTTTTCCCCATTATTGGGACTGTACTTCCTGTTGAAGGCCCATCTGAACCTTCCACTAACCTGATCCCTTTACCCCCTCCCCTTACCCCTTTTGAGGTTCCCTCTTCTCCTAGTGAAGTCCCTATAATGTGTTCTGAACTGGGAGCAGCTGTCTTGCTCAAAGACTTAACTTTGACTCCTTGTTATAAGGATCATACTGACCTTCCTACATTGCAACCCAATATTATTAATGTTGTGGATGATAATGTGGTTCAAAATATAAAATTAGACCTAGAGGAAGAATGGCAGATCCATCAGTCCAAAAAGAAAAAGAAGTTGATGCTTGAGCTGCAACATAATGCAGCTACCTCTGGAGAATTCATGTCCAAAGTTTGGGATCTCTTCCTAGAACAAGGAGGAGAGGAAAAATGATCAATGATTAACCTACTTTGATGGAATGTTAGGGGATTGGCACATCCTAGGTCCCTTAGCAGATTATTGCATCTAAATAGGGTGTTCAAGCTTTGGTGTATTTATCATCAAGAACCAATGGTGTCTAAGCATAAGGATAGAATCATTAAAAAATTTCCTGGGTTTCATTTTGCTGCTAATTGTAACAATAAGATTTGGTTACTCTGCAAGAAAGAAGTCTTTTGACAAATCTTCTTAGATCACCCTCAATTCTTACATGTATCCCTCTCTATGGTTGGCCATTTTGCTCATGCTACTTTTATCTATGCCACTAGCTCTTTTACTAGGAGAGTGGAGCTTTGGAAGGAGCTCCTTAACTTGAGCACTAATACCTCCTCAAAATGGCTGGTCTGTGGAGATTTCAATTGCATGACTTCTTTAGATGAAAAGATTGGAGGCAGACCTCCTGATATTAACAAAATGAACTTCTTCTTAGATAACATGCATATGGCTAGACTCTATGATTTGGGTTTCTCTGGCCACAGATTCATTTGGAGTAGAGGTAAGGTTTGGGAAAGATCTAATAGAGCTCTTGTTAATGATCACTGGCTTAATGATTTTTTCTATACATCTGTTTCTCATCTATCAATGTCTGGTTCAGACCACAGACCTCTTGTGATCTCCATCAGCAGCTCCATGAAGCCCACCAAAAATAATTTCAGATATTTAAATGTCCAGTCATCACACTCAAACTTTTTGAATCAAGTTAGTTTTGTATGGGCCAGCTATCACAACAACAATCCTTGGGTGAAACTATGGATTCTACATAAAAGGCTTGCTGCTAAACTCAAAGCCTGGAATTGGCAGACTTTCAGCAATTAAACACTAGGGTGGTGGTTACTGAAGCCATTATAAATGACTTGGAATCCAAAATCAGTCTTAATCCTAATTTGGAAACTGATCTCTAAAATGCCAATGAAAGACTACTGAATGTTATTCACTTGCAGGAACAACTCCTCCATCAGAAAGCTGCTTAAAATTATTTTNGTAATTAATGTGTTGGATGGAAGTTGTGGAGAGTATTGGTCTTTAATGTTGGAAGAAGTTGTGATGATTTAATTCCATGCACTTCATTATCTAGATGTTAAAATTTGTTGCGAGAACATGTAAGAACCGGGCTGGTACTGTCTCAGTCAACAATTGGAAACAATCACATGAGGTTGTATGAATTAGAAAATAATTCATATGACTTAGTGCCTATAAATAAGGAAATAATCTTTGAAGGGTGTAGATTTGGAGAACTTTAAAGTGACTGGTTAAGGCCCCTAACTTGGTTTATTATTTTAGGTTTGGATACGAGATGTTTGCCCACAAATGAAGGGAATCGAGGGGACTCTAGAGTGAGAGCTTGTATCTTCCTTGCCTAGCCGATCTTCAGAACTAATCAAACGTTAAATTAGTCAATGTTTTTTATATCATCTTTAGTAAGGGTAAAGAATAATATTGCTCCTATTTGGCACAACACAATTTGCATACTTTCACAACAGAAATCCTAAACTTATTACTGATTCATGAAAAGGAGAAAAATATTTTCATATTAAGTACTCTTCTTTTACATAAACTCAAGTTATCTTTAGAAGTTGTTACTGTTTTGTCAAAATCTCAAAAATACCAAAATAATTTGAATTTTAATTAATATAAAAATATCTATTGTTTAAGTAATTCTCTTTCTGAAATAGAAATTTTGTTGATCAATAGTGCATATTGTGAATTTTTGTGTGGGTTTGATATTCAGGTCTTTATTAAAAAGTCCTATATTACTTGATAATGACACAATACTTGCGTGTTTTGACAAGGATCAAGTTTTTAGTTCTATTACAAAGTATGGAAACATAAATGAAAAATATTATCAAAGAAATTCTTATACTGTTACATGTAAACAATAACGGGATTAAGTTTTTTGCACCGTTGCCAAGGAAAATTTGATTGAAAGCAAATTTCTATTTTTAGAAAGTTTTATTTAAACCTTAAGAGTTATTGTAGAAATATATTATTATAGTATTTTATTTTTTTTGTATTTTATTTTATTATAGTGTATGTGTAGTTCTGGTTCTGAAAGACGTGTGCCCTACGATTCTGAATTAGAAAGAACTGTTAAAAAAAAAAATTAAAAAAAAATTGAAAAATCTAAAAACATTACAAAAATGGCAAACCAAAATGATCAAATTCATCAATAATTTAGACATTTACGAGATTATGCCAACCCTACAGTAGATGAACTTCACTAAAATATTCAATAAGCTACTGTAGTAGCTAATTCATTTGAACTTAAATAGTTATTATCAATATGGTATCAAATAATCAGTTTGGGGGATCAACAACTGAATATCCAAATTTAAATCTTGCCAATTTTCTAGAATTATGTGTTACATTTAAATATGATGGTATATCAGAAGATGTCATATGACTCAGGTTATTTCCTTTCTCACTAAGGGATAAAGCTAAGATGTGGTTGAATTCGTTAGCACTTGGATCTATTAGAACTTGGGGTGATTTAACACAAAAATTCCTTGCTAAAGTCTTTCTACCATAAAAAACTGCGAAGCTTAGAAATGATATTACATCTTTTAATTAGTTTGAAGGGGAATCTATTTACGAAGCATGAGTTAGAAATGATAGTACATCTTTTAATCAGTTTGAAGGGGAATCTATTTATGAAGCATGGGAAAAGATTTAAAGAACTCTTAAGAAAGTGTCCACACCATGCTATACCAGATTGGTTAATAATTCAAATTTTTTATATTGGATTAGTTGGATCTCTTAGATCAATTATCAATGTCGCTGCTGGTGGTTCATTGATGTTAAAACCATTTCATGGCGCTTATGTTTTAATTGAAGAAATGGCTACTAAAAATTTTTAATGGCCTTCAGAGAGGTTGAATCCAAAAAAAGTAGCCAATATTCATGAATCTGATGCATTTACTATGTTAGCAAATCAAGTTGATGTAATTTTAAGGAAGTTAGACTAATTTGGAATGAATTTTTCTCAATTAATTTCTATGATTCAAGATAGTTCATTAGGCAAAATATTAGATTCTCAAGCATCATTAAAAACTTTGAATGCCATAAATAACAAGTAGAATAACCCATATTCAAATCATTATAACCCAGGCTGGAAGAACCATCCCAACTTTAATTGGAAAAACTCTACGGGTGATAATAATAAACAATGGGGGAACAATCAACTAAACCCCTTGGGCAACTGGAACAACCAAGGGAATAAAAATTATAGATCTACTTATCCTCTAGGTTTTAACAGTAATCAACAATTGAAGGAGAAGAAGTTATTTATAGAAGAAGTGGTGTTACAAATGGAAAATCAGTTACAAATTCAAGGAACTACAATTAGAATTATTGAGAATCAACTTAGACAAATCACAAATTCATTAAGTAATAGATCCCAAGGAACACTTCCTAGTAATACTAAAACAAATCCGAAAGACCAGAATAAAGAGCAAGTAAAAGCTGTTCGACTTAGAAGCAGAAGAGAGTTGGAAGGTAAGGTTCAAAAATAAACTGAAGTAGAGAGAGAAGAAATTGAAGAATCAAAAGAGGACGCTCCAAAAAATTTTGAATGACCTATTTCTCAGCTGAAAATTAATTTAGAAAAAATACCACCTTCATTATCTCAGAGACTTTGTCAACAGAAGTTGGATAAGCAATTTTCAAAATTTCTAGAAATTTTTAAGAAGCTTACAATTAATATTCTATTTGCTAAAGCCTTAGAACAAATGCCAAGCTATGTAAAGTTTATGAAGGATAATCTCAACAGGTATTTGCTAAAGCCTTAGAACAAATGTCAAGCTATGTAAAGTTTATGAAGGATATTATCAACAGAAAAAGGGAAGTTTGAAGATAATGAGACTGTTGCACTTAGTGAGGAGTGCAGTGCTATAATTCAGAAAAAGCTTCTTGAAAAGCTTAAAGATCCTGGTAGCTTTACTATTCCATGTGCGATAGGAGACAGATTTTATGGGAAAGCTTTATGTGATTTAGGTGTAAGCATTAACCATATGAAATTATCAATATTTATAAGATTAGGATTAGGATAAATAACCCATACTAATATAACTCTGCAGTTAGTAGATCATTCGATAACATACCCTAAAGGAGGTTATAGAAGATGTCCTAGTGAAAGTGAATCAATTTATCTTTCCTGTTGATTTCATTGTGCTAGATATGGAGGAAGAGAAAGAGATACCTATCATTTTGGGGAGACCTTTCCTATCCATAGGAAGAACAATGATAGATGTGTAGAAAGGTGAATTAGCTATGTGCATCAATGATTAAAATGTTTCTTTTAACATTTCAAAATCAATGAAGTATCCTACAAAAGGTAAAGATGATGAATTCTATAGAATGCTTGTTATAAGATATCTGAGTGAATGACATTTAAAAACTAATTATGAAGAAAAATCTAAGAAAAAGTTTTGGAACACGAGCAAGAAGAGGAATTACATCAATGTGAAAATCTTTTTAAGGAAGATTCACACTATATTTGCAAAAGTTTTGAAATTTTGGACAAAATAGAAAATGATAAATCATTTTGTCCATCAAATGAAAAACCTCCAGAACTTAAGTTGAAGTTACTTCCTGATCATTTAAAATATGCCTTCTTAAGTGATTCCATTACTTTACGAGTAATAATTTTCTCAAAGTTAACGATGGAAGAAGAAAAAAAGTTGATGAAAATTTTGAAAAATTTTAAGAAAACCTTTGGATGGACAATAACAGTAATTAAAGGAATCAGTCCTTCAATTTCTATGCATAGAATTAATATGAATAAAATTGCAAACCCATGGCTAATCCTCAAAGGAGATTAAATCCTATTATGAAAGAAGTTGTAAAGAAAGAAATTTTAAAGTGGTTAGATGCCGGAATTATCCAATCTATTTCAGATAGTGCATGGGTTAGTCCAATTCACTGTATTCTTAAGAAAGAAGGAGTAACTGTGACTGTGAATAAACATAATGAGCTAATACCTACTAGACTAGTCACAGGGTGGTGAATATGCATTGATTATAGAAAATTAAATCTTGTCACTAGGAAAGATCATTTTTCACTACCCTTTCTAGATCAAATGTTGGATAGACTAGCTGGGCATAAATACTTTTATTTTTTGGATAGATATACTAGTTATCGCCAAATACAAATAACTCCTGAGGATCAAGAGAAAACAAATTTTACCAATCCTTATGTTACGTTTGCTTTTAGAAGAATGTCATTTGGTTTATGTAATGCCCCTCCTACATTTCAAAGATGTATGATGGCAATTTTTTGTGATTTAATTGAAAAAGGGATTGACGTCTTTATGGATGAATTGTATGAATGAAATTTTTTGTGATTTAATTGAAAAAGGGATTGAAGTATTCATGGATGAATTTTTCAGTGTTTGGAACTTCATTTGACTCATGTTTAGAACATTTATCAAAAGTTATTAAGCACTGTGAAGAAACAAATTTAGTTCTTATTTGAGAAAAACGTCAATTCATGGTAGCAAAAAGAATTGTATTAGGACATAAAAAATCAGAAAATGGTATAAAAATAAATCCTGCTAAAATTCAAGTGATCACTAATTTACCTTATTCAACAAATGTAAGGGAAAGTAGAAGTTTTTTAGGACATACTGGATTCTGCACACGATAGTTTAAAGACTTTTTAAAAATTTTTAAGCCTTTATGTCATTTACTGGAGAAAGATGTAATTTTCAATTTTAGTGAAGAGTGACTAAAAGGTTTTCGGTAATTAAAACAAAAATTAGTTACTGCACCAATTATAGTTTCACCGTATTAGAGAAAACATTTTGAATTGATAGGTGATGCTAGTGATTATGCTATGGGAGCTGTTTTAGGACAAAGATATGATAAAATTTTCAAAGTAATCTACTACGCTAGAAAAACTCTTAATGAAACCCAAATTAATTGGACAATAACTGAAAAAGAGTTATTAGCAATATTATATGCCTTTGATAAATTTAGATCATATTTAATTGGAACTCATTGCATTGTGAATACGGATCATTCTGCTATTAAGTACTTAATGAAAAAGAAAGTTGTTAAACTAAGACTTATAAGATGGATTCCTCTTTTGCAAGAGTTTGGCTTTGAAATAGTAGATAAAAAAGGGGAGTGAAAATCAAATTATTGATCATTTGTCCATATTTGAGTTAGAAAAACCACTCTATTTTGAAAAAGAAATTAATGAACAATTTTTAGATGAAAAATTCTTCAGTATTAATGAGTGGCGTGTTCCATGGTATGCCGACATTGTGAGCTTTCTTGTTAGTTATATTTTACCCTATGGAATGACATACCAACAGAAGAGAAAATTTATTTATGAAGTTGAGACTTATTTTTGGGATGACCCATTTTTATATAAACAAGGAAATGATTTGATTATTTAAAGATGTGTACCTTTAGAAGAGACTTATGAACCAAAAATGTTATAACTCTGATTTTGGGGGACATTTTGGTGTTGATAAAATAACATACAAAATTCTACATTCTAGTTCTATTGGCCTATTATCTTTAGAGATGTTAATGCGATGATTATAACTTGTGATAGAAGTCAACGTGTAGGCGATATTTAAAAGAATGAGATGCCCCTTAATTATATGCTAGAAGTTGAAATATTTGATGTTTGGGGATTAGATTTCATGAGATCATTTATACCATCTTTTGGAAATTTAAATATACCATTAACAGTGATCTCTGTATCCAAATGGATAGAAGTTGTTGCTTTACCTCGATGTGATGCTCAAAGTTTTGCAAGAGTTTTGTAAAAGAACATATTTTATAGATTTGGGATGCTGAGAGTTATCATAATTGATGGGGGAAGTCATTTTAGAAATGTCATAATGGAGAAATTATTAAAGAAATACCATATAAAGCATAGAATTGCTACTGCTTATCATCCTCAGACAAGTGGTTTGATTGAATTATCCAATCGAGAAATTAAAAGAATTATGGAAAAATCTGTGAACCCAACAAAAATGGATTGGTCAGTCAAACTTGACTATGCTTTGTGTGCTTATAGGACTGCATACAGAACTTCTATAAGAATGTCCTCATATAGGCTGATACTTAGGAGATCTTGTCACTTACCAGTTGAACTTGAGCATAAAGCATATTGGGCAATTAAAGAATTTAATTATAATTTGAAAAATGCTGGTGAGAAGGGATTATTGCAATTAAATGAGCTTAAAGAGATAAGGAATGAAGCTTATGAGAGTGCTCTAGTTTACAACGAAAAGATGAATCTATGGGATGATTAAAGGATTCTTATGAAAAAAATTTTGCCAGAGAAACAAGTTTTGCTATATAATGCAAGGTTAAGATTATTTCCAGGCAAACTTAAGTCACCCCATTTGTTGTGATAAAAGTTTATCCTTATGGAGTTGTGGATATCAACGATCCTAAAACTGAGAAAGTATTTAAAGTGAATGGTCACAGACTAAAACCTTATTTTGTAGGAGATCAGCATATATTTAATAATTGAATGATGTTCGATCAACCAGAACAAGTAATGGTTACATCGGGTTGACGACGTTAAACCAAGCACTTCGTGGGAGACAACCTATAGTTATCAATGTGTTTTTCTTTGATTGTTGTTTGTGTTTGATTAATAAAATTTGGTTTAGTATTTCTGAAACTATTATGTGATAATATAGATTTTAAGACTTTTTTAGTGATCTAGACATGTTAAAATGAGTATTTGGACGTTAAGTTGACTGGTGCAAAATTGGGCACTAGCGCTTAAGTGTGGGAGTTAAAAACCATGTACGAAACCCAATTTATAGAAGTTTTTACCACCAATTGGTTGACTAAAATATGTCATGGTAGTTTTATGACATGCTTAGAAGTTACTTAAGGGATTTAGGCCAATAAATAGAAGGGTTTTTATGATAGAACTTCACCCCAAAAATATTTTCTGCCCTAAAGTCTCAGAAAAAGAGAGATTTAGAGAAAATATCTTCATGAGATGGATTTGAAGAAAAAGGAAGAGGCCATGAGGAATAAATTCATTAGTCAGAGAGCACAAGAGATGTATAATGGTTTCTTAGTGATTATTATTGAAAGAATAACATAAAAGATCAACAAAATTGAGGCTAGTGTGACTTTTCTTGAGACAAAGGTAAATGAAATTAATGCACATCTAGAGCATATTGGATGGAAATTAAGAATGCAATTTAGCCATATCAGTTATATAAAGGAAGTGGATAATGTGATGTATTTTAAGCAGACATGGACTGAAGAAGATTGTATCAGAGCTCATCACCACCATCCTTTTTATCAACTCTATATTCTAAATTCCCAAGGAGAGACTAAAGAATGACATGAATATGTCCCAACAAATGAAGAATGGAATTAAGTTCGGTGTTAGAGTTTTTTTGTTAGGAGTCATTGTTTAATGTGTTAAGTGTTAAATCTTGTTTTTAGTGTTTATGTCTTTTATGTGTTTAATTGTGCATGTTTGTTAAGTGTTTGTATTTAAAAAAATTTTCTTATCCAAGACTATTTGGAATGAGAACTAAGTGTTACATGTACTTATACTAGTTTATAAATTAATATAATTGTTTAATTGTGAAAAATTTTGTGTTATTTTAGCCTCAAATTGAATTAGTTATATTGGAGAATTTTTAGAAAGAGAAGTGTTAAGGGAGAGGAAAATAGTCATTTAAGTCTTATAAGACCACTTAGGGGTGGTATAATTAATAGTGCATTTTACTTAAGTTTAAAAATATCAAAAATCATGCAATGGCGCCTAAGCACCATATTCTTTGGCTTAAGCGAGATGTAACCCGAGATGTAGGCGCCTAAGAGCCACTTATTTGCGCTTAAGCACCGGTTCACAAAAACCGATTCGCAAATGGTTAAAGGTGATAAATAACCCCAAAAATTGCCATTTTTACTATCGCAGTCACCTTCTTCCTCTCGAGTTTCCAATTTTGAAGTCTAGGGCAAATCTTTTATTGGAGATTTCTTGGTGGATTTGAGCCAAATTTGCTAGATTTGGATTTCTTGAGGTAAGAGCTCCAATCTATGTAAAAAATTTGGATTTTCACCATGTATTTTAAGTACATTTGAAAAAACTTGAAAATCACTATTCATGGTGAAAAATGAGGAACAATCTATAGAAATTGCATAGAAAGTGTAGTTTATGCTTATAGGAGTTAATTTTAGTAGACAAGACTTGATTTTTGAAGTTATTATGAAATTTTGTGAAATTTGTAGAATGACCCCAAGAATGAAGAGGATTAAAGGAAAGACCCACTTTGATTCGAGCAAGTTTGTGAGTTTGAAAACTCAGGATATGTATAGTGACGCTTTACAGTCACAAAAGATAATTACTGAGCGTTGTTTCAAAAAATCCAGGTGGATCCATGGAAGATTTGATCGTTTGCCGATAATAGGAACAATTTTGCTATTTTTTTGTTATGGCTGTTATTTATGTAGTTTAGGAGTTCTATGCAAATCTCACTGAGGCAAAAGTGGATCGAGTCAAGGTTAGAGGAAGATTGGTATCTTTTTCAACAGAGGTAATCAATATTTTCTACCATTTAACACCTGATACTTTGTTTTTTTATGTGAACTATTGTCCGACTGAGACGGAACTGGACAAGATTATTTCAATTTGACTGTTGGAATGGGACTCTAGAAAATCACAAATGAGAGGAGATTCAATTTTTCTACTTCAAAGTTAAGTGTACCATCAAAGGCGTGGCACTGCTTTATTTCAGCTTGTCTGTTACCGACAAATCATCTCAGTGAAGTTACAAGGGAGAGGACAACATTGAATTATTGTATTCAAGAAGGAAAGCTCATCAATATTGGAGCTTTAATCTATCGACTATCATCATTTTTGCTACTGCCGCTACTACTACAGATTTGAGATTTTCTTCCTTGATCTTTTCTTTGTGTGAGCAGGCTGGAGTGAGATATGATAGCTGGGAAGAAGTATTATTGCCTCTAAAGCCAATTACAAGTGTAAATGTAAAGTCGTATTCTGAACATTCTATTTTTGGTTGGAGAAGAGGATTTTTAAGGAGTTATGGATTGTCAACGCCTACTGCATCCACCTCTGCTACTTCTACATCTAGACCATCTACCTAAAGAGCTTCTACTTCTAGAGGTGAGTCTACTGAAACTCAAAATCAATTATTGCAGAGGATGATGAAAAATATTAATTATACTGCAGATAAGGTATGAAATTTAGAAAGCTTTGTAGATCATATTTATGGGTAAAATAGAACAAAAAGTGATTACGAGGAGTAATTTCATTCATCTTTGGAGAGCCTAATTAGGAGTAACCAAGGAGTGGAATTTCCTTCATATCTAAGATGCACTGATTATGAGCCTGCAGATGTTTGGAATAACGGTGATTCTGACGATGAAGAAGAGGACTGAGTTATTTTTATGTTTAAAATATGTGATGGACTGCGTGGTGAGAATTTGATACATTTGAGTTTATGTACTTGTTTGGACTTTGTGATGTGTGAGACTTTTATTTTGCTTAATTTATATTGTGATATTTGAATTTTGTTAGTAATTTGTTTTAAATTCTAGGGTAGTAATTGTTGTTGTGTGTTGATTATTGTGTTTTAGTTAGTTAGGATTGAACCTATTTCTATGTTTTGTGAAAAGTTGAAAATTTTACTAACTTTAGTTTTAAAATTTAATTTCAGAAAACTGTTACCTTGTATTTTTATTTTATCTTGTTAATGTGTTTGTTCTTATGTTGAGTCTATGAAATCAAAGTTAGTGTGTTTGTTTGTTTTATGTTTACACCCACTACATAGAAGTCTAATGAATCTCTAGATGTTAAATTAAAATTAAAATGATAGAAAATTGATAAAAAATTAATTTTACACTTGTTTTTAGTTTAATACTTGTATAATTAGGGTATAAAAATTCTTGTAAGCATGTTACTTCTATTTTCATTCCTGCTTATATATATCTGTTGCTAAACTATTAATCTTGTTAAAAATTTAAGTTTGGGGTGGAATGAAAAATATTTTCAAAACTTGAATTTTATTTTTTCTCAAATGTGTACAAGTGAATTTGATTTTAAAAGAAAAAATGATCATGTATATGAAGTTATATTAGGGAAGTAAAATTTGATTTTAGAAATGAGTAAGGTGATCATGTATATGAAGTTATATTAGGGAAGTAAAATTTGATTATAGAAATGAGTAAGAAAACTTAGTTAAAATTCATAAATATTGAAGCAAAACTTTTAGTTAAAAATTTTTAGTGTAGAAAATGTTAAATATAGTGTAACTATTTTAGTAAGAAAAATTGTATTTTTGAGAAATTTAGAAATTTAGGCTTTTATTTTTAATACTTAAATTTATTTTAATAAAAATAATTTTCAAAACTATTATTATATTTATAAGTAAAAGATTTATATCAGAACTTTGTTTTAAGAAAGGAGAAGTGGAATTAATAACTATTAAAGACCTATCCATATATAGTAATCATTGTCTCAAAAAGAAAATAAAAAGAAAAAGAAAAAAAAAAGAAAAAGAAAAAGAAAAAGAAAAAGAAAAGAAAAAAGTTAGGGAGGAGAAGCTTGAGGATTAGTGTCTAATCAAAAATTGGTTCAACATTTTATGTTTCTAAAGTATAAGACTTGAGAAACTCTTAAGCTTAGGGATATAATATGGTAAGTAAAATTATTCTTAATAAAAATTTTTAAGTGGAGATAATAAAAGGACTAAATTCTAGAGGATACTGCACATCCCACTCGTTTAAGCTGTTCGACCATTGAACGTCCTTCTCTAGTGGCCAATCTCTGGAACATTGTGTGGACTTTAGTGATAGGAGTGGGCTTCTCCTTCTCCTCACTACGACCATGAAATGATGATAAAGTAGCAACAATTTCTCGAATACTTTTATATCCATTAGTATTCATCAACAGGTGCAACCTACTCCCATGTAGAATTGGAGAGGTCTCCTGTAATCCAAGTTCCTCCTCGTGAGGAAACTCATCATCTGGTACTTTTTCTGAAATTTGGGCCTTAGCTGCCCTTCGAGCATTTTGGACACGAATTTTTCTCCGTGATCGAGTCAATGATGCATACTTTGAAGTTGAACCAATCTCAAGCACCGATGGAGAGATGGTAAATTCTTCATTTTCATTTTCTATGATCATAATCTCTTTTCCTTTAGCAGAAAAGGGAACAAAAGACTTGACAGGTGTCGGGGGAGTAATAGTTTTCTCCTTCTTGCAAGAAGGGAATTCCCGATTACAGTTCAGGTTAAATTCAACAGAGGGCTTCTGAACCTCTAGAGTGGTGACTTTCATTACAATGAACTGGGCCTTTCCGAGTACGACTTCAAGTTTGTCAAATATGGTTCCAAACTTGATGGTGGGGCGAGCGTTGATGATGGTTGGGAAATTGCAGGAAAAGGTGAGCGTAGGGAACGCCATTGCAGCAGCTTCAAAAAGAAAGCTCAGGGGTTAGTTATTTGGTTAACACCTTGTAATTCTAGTGCGAACACTAAAAATTAACGAAGGCCGATTCGTAGACTGGGCATATTTTTATTTTATTTTTTATTTGTGAAGGTTTTAAATTTATAAAAATAATTTGAAAGTAGAAGAATTTACTTAATTAAATAAGGGAGATTAGAGAGCAAGTGCATCATGACACAATTTGATTTAATTTACAAAGTAGCAAACTAAGCTCAAAGGGTAGGGTGAAGTTTAGAACCCAGTGCGGGACCAACTTTATAACGCATAATGCCCAGACGGAACTAGTCCACCGACACAGCTATTGGGGGGTCTGGCCCCACATAAAGACAATGTCCTAATGAACTCCTGATCCTCTCTGTTCAAAGGTGTTGAACAGATGGTCTTGAAGTCCTAAAGAGTTTATCGTACTTACCCAATAAAGAAAAGGGTGAAGCATGCCAACGAAAGAAGGGTAATTTGGTCCATAAGGGAAATGGACACATTACTGATGTATGAAGATAATATTCCCTTATTATTATGGATAGAGAAGCAATTCTTTAGTGTAGTCACCAGATTTTGTTAGCGCTAAAAATGTTGGGGGAGTTGTGAAGTTATTGGTTGTCAGGATGGATGCCCCAACATCTATTTTAATTTAACTTAATATATAATTTGGAATAAAAAATAGTATTTTTTATTTCTAAAAATACAAAACCAGACCGATCTCATATCCCCACTAGCTTAAATAAACAAGCCTAATACCACAAATAAAGTATTCACCCCAAAGGATAAACACATAACTTAATGGTAAGACTAGATTAAATAAACTAAAGATTTTATGACATCCGTTAAGTGTGTGAAACCATTTTTTATTATAAGCCGACAAGTTCTCCTATTAAACATGAAAGATTAAATAGGGTTTATTTTAAGCTGGGTTCAAAAATACTTCTAATAAGGGCAAGCCCATATGGTTAATTACATCTTAGATAATCAAAGTCACCTAAGAAAACTCTCAATAAAAATCAGGGGATATTATCTTCAAGGAGTTTAGAAGAAAAGGAATTTTCAATGAGATCAGACAAAGAGGTGTGAAATGGGAATGGCTCAAATTTTGAACATTTATTTTGGAATCTAAAGGAAGAAGAACTAGAGGATGTCACTGATCCTAAGGAGAACCTCGGTGACTTCCAAACGTTATCCTATTGTTTGGCTTCAGCTTTGAAAATTAGAATTAATGAATGTTTTATCCTGCCAATTTTATTAGTTAAGGATTACATTGGTGTGAAACAATTACACAAATAGCTTGGAAGATGTGATCATTTAGTTCATGACGAAAGATAACCTCAAAATCTTAAGGCGAGTTAAGGCTTATATTATATAGTAGAACCATACAAAGGACGAAATATAAGTTGAGGATTTATGCCACATAAGCAAACAACCTCAAGTCTTATGGATTATTGTTTAATTCTAAGGAATGGTTTAGCTGGTGTGGACATGTTTTGCTGCTGAAGATGGTCATGTTGTCCACAACACTAGCTCCAAGCTCCCCGTTGNGGCGGTGAATTTTATCTTATTTGATTTTTAAATTTTTGTTTTGGTTTCAGTTTTGTGGCTATCCTAAAAGTTATTTTTGATATGCAAAGTGACATTATTGTTTAACATGTAAGTTCGAGACAAGAAGTATGTAAAGGTAAATGCAATAATTGAATCTTAGCTGTTGATACTTCTCGTTCCTCCACCTGAAACTTTAGTGTATTTGCAAGGCATATATATATATATATATATAATTTTGCAAGAATTAAAATATGCTGGTAGAAAAAGTTGGAAGTACAAGTTTAAGGTGTGTCTACCAGATCCTATACAATATCTTAATGGGTCCTATTTATTTAAGTGTATAAATGTTTCCTTAAGCAAGGCATAATGAGTTCTAATCATCTTTCAATATATCTAAAAGAGTATGAGAAAGGTCCAGGGACCAAGCCCCAGGCATCTCATAATCCCTTGAGAAATCCCAAGTTTGTCCAAACTCATTATGTTGCTTAAAAACTCATCCTCATCATACCCTTATGCTCAAGGAACTGATGTTCTAGCCAACCCTAAGGAAAAGGTAATTATTGGCTTGATGTTTTATCTATAAATTATATTGGTAAAGAGCCTTAGGAGCAATTTGGTCTAATTAAGAAACTCAGCACTTTGAATTTAAAGATGGGCTTGTAGTGTTTTAAACAAGTTTTAAATTAGTTATATAATATTTTCTAAATCTCATTAAACATAATTTTCATTAAGGCTAGTTCACTACTAAGCCCCTTAAAAATTAATCGTTAAATTTGTAATTTTAGAAAAAAAGATTTAAATGTTTTTAACTTTAATCATTATCATGCGTCATAATTCATTTCAAAAACATTAATTGGGGCAGAAAATCAGTGAGTTATGATCTTCCAAAAATCAAACCCGTCACCCTAATATCTTTTTAAATATTCTTCCAAGTTTCATTAATTTTAAGAAATTACAAATTTATCCTTTATAAGACCAAAATTAGATTGGTTCCTACCATTTATCCCTTTCATATTTCAATCATAAAAGCATATTAATTAATATTATTTGTTGCCAAATTAGCCCTTTGGTTAAGCCTAAATATTACTTAAGCCTTAAATTCCAAAATTACGCTTGTTCCCCCTAAGGCCTTAACACCCTATAATTCATTAAATTGAACTCAAATGACTTGAAAATTTTATTTTACCCCACTCAAGGGTTAATTAAAACATTAGGCGAGAAAATATGATTTTTTTTTAATTTATTTAATTTAATAATTATTTTTAATGCAAAAATCGGGATTTTTAATTTAAATTTGATAACTCAACTAGAACAAAATCTTTATTCTTAAAAAAATAATTATTGGAGGTTTATCTAGGTCAGAGGACCACTTGGACCAATTTTCATAATTTTTAGAGGTTTAATTTAATTATTAAAATTATTTGTTTATTTTGAGCATCAATTAATAATATATTATTTTAGTAGAAAATAAATTTTAATAATTTTTTAAATCTCTCTAGGCCCAAGGAACCCAAAGAAATAAATTTCATATTTTTGTGATTTATATTTTAATTATTTGAATTATTTTATTGAGAAATTAAAGAAAATTCATTTTAAGCCTTTAAAATTAATATCCTAACTTAGAAAATTAGGAAAATTATTTTAATTAGTTTTAAGTGATTAGCAAGTGAAATGTGACATTTTAGTGTGTTTTCACAATTTTACAATTTTTATGATTTTTAATTAATTTTTAATTAGTTATTAGTTATTTAAATGCCTAAAAATAGCTTAAAATTAAAGTATTTATTTTAATTCCAGTTTTATTTTTTCTAGGTTCCTCTGGTCATAAGGAGCTCCCAAAACAAATTTGGTGATTTTTTTGAATTGTAATTTAATTATCATAATTATTTTAATGTCAAAAATGTAATTTCACTTCATTAAACCATTTAAGTGATTAAATTAAATTCAATTGACTTAAATTTCTTATTGAAAGCTCCTCTAACATTAAATTATAGTGCAGAATGATTTTCATGTCATTTATAATTACTCCAAAATAGTTTTATTTCATTTTTTAGGGTTGGTGACAATTAAGACTATTTTATAAGTTAAACCAAGTTTATATTTTTCCTAGGGTCTTCTGACCACAGTGAACCTACCAAAAAAAATTTATATTTTTCTGATGAGTAGTTTAGTTTTTAGAATTATTTTACCAAAATAGAGACCCATAACTTGAAAATTAGATATTTCTAGTTAGAGATTTGCTCTGACCATGGAAAAATCAAGGGAGATACCCAACAACAGAGCCATCAAAAGCCCCATGGTCCCATGCCATGGTGAAATGTCTATGCAAATAGAGAATTCAAATAAGAAGAATACTATTTAATTTATTAAAAATAATACATGCATCAAATGGACATGAAAATATTTCCACATTGTTCTTTTTTTGTTCACTGAGCAAGAGGGTAATTTTATATTATTTTTGTGATTTTTCTACACAAAGATATGGATTTTTAAAGTTCTGGCATTAAATAACTCAAGAAAATCCCTATTTTTCTACTTAAGTGATGCAGCACAACCTCAACCTAAGTATGTCCAAATTTTCTAGGCGACGTCTTCCGGTTCGACACCGCTGGATACCTTAGCGCTGACTCGGCCCGGGGTTCATGTTCCACTCCTCCGTTCGGCTCCATCACAACTGTCCGCTCAATACAAGCAAAAACGGACAACATCAGTTCATCGTCCTCGAATCCCTGGCCTAAAAATCGTCCAACTTCTAACCTTAACATATCTCTCGATACTTAACAAAATTAAGTGCGTTTTTTTTCTATGGACTCGTCTTGACTAGGAGAACATATCCATATGGTTGATCAAGCCTTAAATCAAGTCTATAGGCATGGATAAATAAATGAAGCTCGATTTAAGGGGAGAGTTAAATACCTTTGCCCAAGAGGTGTGGCCTCGATTGAGTGCTTTCAAAAGCTTGCCTTGAGTCTAAGGAGCTCCTAGATGGAGCCTAAAGCCGTGGTGAAATGCTCAGGTATTATTTTGGAAAAGGCCAATTTAGGAGTTCAATCAAAGTCAACCTTAGGGTGGTCTGGTGATGGGGCTTTTATGGGGGATCTTCTTCTCTCACTCATGAGATGGTGTGGGTGCAATTAATTTGGATTTGATGAAGTCTAGAGGAATGTCCTGTTTCGGGTTTGATTTTGATCTCCAAAATTAAGCTTAGGCAATGGGTTTAATGGCTTGAGGATGGTTGGATTGAACTTAGTGTGTTTTTAAGAAGCTTTGGGATCAATTTGGCAGAGTCTCCTCAAGGAATTTCAAGCTCTCCCCTCTTGGACATCGAGAGTGAGTTTAAATAGATGGGGATGAAGAGGCCATCAGGGGCAATTGGTGGGTGCCATAAGTTTCTTAGGTAGAGAGGAGGAAGGGGAAACAATCCAATTGAAATGAGCTAACTTGTTTGGGTTCAATTTTGAGTTTTGGCCTAGGTGGAGCATTTGGACTTCGCTTTTTCGGCACCCAAGGTGGTCGGCCGGCCAGGGAGGGGTCACCATCTGACTCAAGGAGGTCAGGGCTTGGTATTGATGAAGTCAATTGAGGTTGGCCATGTGTAAAGGTGTTTGATTGAAATAGTATGGGCGAAGGGTAATTTGGGTCAATTTGGGTCAAAGCATGGGTTTGGGCTTGGTTCACCCACCAAGGTTGGTTTGGGTTGATAGAAAATCAGCTAGTTCAGCTTAATCATTAGGGATAAGTCACCATCCAAAGAGATTTGGCAAAACATGGGTTAGAGTGATTCATGGGAGGGTTAAAACCTTTTTAAGGAGGCTTGAAAGTGTCTTGGTCTCTTGCCACTAATAGCTTGGTGATGTGATAGGACTTACATGGCTCACCTATGGCTTGGGAATGGCTTCATAGCTTCCCTTTGACTTGGCTGATTTTCATGAGAAGACATTTTGGCTTTATTTGGCATTTTTTGGGAAGTTTGTCATGATACTTGATTTGGAATAATTTGAACATTAATTTAAAACTTAGAGAATGATTTTTAATCAAATGGATGATGAATAGGAAAAAAAATGTCACGTGGGCTTTGGATTTGGGCTTTTGAAATTAGATGTAGTGGGCGCTTTTAGAATTGTGGTTGAATTTGGGCTAAATTTTGGGCTAATAAAATGTTGAATTTGGTATAACAAGATATCATGGAGAGTTTGCAAGTGATTTCAAATGATATGAATTGAATTTGAAGGCCAATTTGGAGGGTTTAGTCATATGGTTAAAATTGAGGCTTTTTTGATTTGGGTGTAATTAGGCTTGCAATTGGGTCATATTTAGCTTGTATATTGTAGATATTGGGATTGGAGATACTCAATTTTAGTTTGGAATTGAAATTGGGAAAGATTGGGGTCAAGTGGGCAAAGATTGAGGCTAATTCAGAGAAATTGGGCCCGTAAGAGCAAATTTAGGGCTTTTGGTCAAATTGGGTCAATGTGATGGTTACAAATTAAAATTACAAACATTTGGCATGATTTTGGAATTTTTTGGAATTTTTTGAAATTTTTGGGTCATGAGGGGCTTTTTGGTAATTTTTGGCAATTTTGGATATATTTACGAAATTTGGTGATTTTGGTGAGCTTTGGCTAATTTAAGTAGTGGTGAGTGGTTTGAGGTGATCCTTTGGCAAATTTGGGTATTTTGGATAACTGAGATTTTTGGCAAAAATTAGGGTTGTATGGGTATTTTGGTAATTTGGTTATTTTGGGCTAAAATGGGAAAGTAAGTCATGAAGTCATGCCAAACCAATAGGAGCCATATGAGGATTCGTTTTGAATGCTCAATATGCTGGTTCTAACCCGCTTAACCAAAGACTAGGGGTGTAGGTTCATTGATATGAGCTTTCCAAAACGAATCATTGGACCAAATCAAGGGGTCTTACGGTTTGGGGTATGCAAGAAAGTTTAGTGTGTGCAAGCCTGGAACCTTAAGTTGAGTAAAGAAGGATTTGAAATTTCTAATTATGAGGATTTCTTTTCTAGTCTTCTAGGAATAGTCAACTGGAAAATCTTATGGCTAGACCTTAGGCTACTAAAGAGGAAAAAAAACTAAACCTCAACCAAAAAAGAGGTCCACACCTGACCAAAACTTCAAACCAACTCTCCCAAAAGCTTCCTAGGATCTCGACGATCCTCCCCCAATCAAAATTGAGCCTCTTTGAAACACCTAACCTTTCTCAAGACCAAAATGAACCACCTTTTGGCCTAACTCATAACTAGAGCCTATTTTAAATCCAATTTGAGCTGAAGAGAAGTTGTGTAAAGCGATCGTGTTTGTTAAGCCCAATCAAGGCAACACTTTTTGGGACCACGTAAACCCTAAATTTTGCTTTGGGTTTGGTCTTTTTTTATGGAAATGAACATAACATACTTGATCAACCACATAGATGTGTTCTTCTAGGCTAGATGAAGCTTTAGGAACAAACTCCATGAGATTTCATGGAAAATTGAGGGAAATATTAGCATTTGATAATGAAAAATATTTGGTTTTTTGTTCAGTGAGGATGATGAACGAAAGTCATGCATTTATGTGTATTGGAAATGGACAACGGTGATTGGATCAAACCACCGTATCATGTAAAATAGAGGAGCGCACCACAGGCCACCTCAATGCTTGCATGGAAAGCGTCGCGTATCAAACCATGTCGCATGGGGTTTTGAAACCGTCGAGGATCATGGGGATGTTGCATGGATAAGTATGAAATTCTGAATTTTTTTATTTAATTAAATCAAAATAATCTAATAAAACTTTAAAATTGCATAACTTTGTGTAAAAAAAATCTGCAAAATAAAATAAAAATACAATTATACTCAATGAACAGAGGAGAAGAGCATAAAAATAAAATTGAAAATAACTAAATTATATTTAACACTTAATTAATTAAATACTCAAGAGAGTGTTTTAATTATCTAAAATTAAATATTAATCCAAAAATTATGAAATTTATAGGGATTATTTCCCCCACCCTTGAGAATAGTTCTTGATTTTCTTGCAAGGTCTGGGGATTTCCTGAAAATAAGAATGACCACTTTTATACCAACTTATAATTATTTTGAAAAATAACTATAAGAAATTAAAAAAATTGGAAACTAAAATGGGAATTAGCTAAGAAATTTAGGGTAAAAAAATAACAATTTTCAACCTTTAAAAATGTAAAATGAAAATTTAGGAACTTATGGGTAAAATTGTAAGAATTAAAAATTTGTACTTTAGCCAAAATTATTCCAACAACTTCTATTAAGCATTGGTTTTAGGAGATTAACAGCATGGTTGTCCTTTTTTATCATGAGGTTACCTTTTATAATCTTAGGTTAGTCTAATTTGAATCAAAACCAAGTTTAAGCTTAACTTAACCTAAGCTTGGCCTAATAGATTGAACATTAAACTTAACCTAATTAGGTTTAAGTCTAATGCCTAATACAAGTCTTGACTTTGACCTAAATTGTTAGGTCTAATCACTATGGACCTAGCCCAACCCCTAAATGTTGGATATAACCCTTTTATACCCAGCCCAACCATAAGTCCAAACTAAATTGAACTTAATCAAAATTTTTTGGGTTCAACCAAAATTGAACCTCACCCTAAGTCCAAGCCAACTTAGAATTAACTCTGAGTTTCAAACTAACTTGGACTTAACCCAAAATTTATAGCTTCAACCTAAATTAAATCTAAACCTAAATCCAAACCAATTTGGACTTAACACTAAACCTTGGGTTCAACAAAAATTGAACCTGACCGGAGGAAAATATGTTGAGATTTTCGTACCTATTTTATACTATTTTTTATGATATTGCACTTTAAAGAAAGGTATTTTTGATGTTTTGTTGCAGGAATGATGAAATCGGGTCACTAGAGCAAAAAAATACAAAAAGGAGCGAATTTGGAGAAGAATTGAACTAGGGCGCCGACGACGTCTTTGACCCCGCCGACGGCGAGATTTTCCCGAGACTTTAGAATTAATTCATTAAGAAGGTCCGCCGACGGCACCCTCGAGGCCGCTGACGGCCTCGGCGGTTATGACTAATCAGTCTGTGGATAAGGACAAATTTTGAAGGGATGCTTAGGAAACTCTTGGGAATTCTCATCCACAACTTTAAAAGAAGATTTTAGACAAAAATTGAGAGAGCCTAGAGAGCCTGGGAGCCAAAAGACTCTAGAGTTCTTGGAGGTTAGAAAGGTTTCATTAGTGTTTGCTAGAGTGTAAAAATTGTGAGGAATTCTTCGAGAGATTGTAAGAGTGGAGGGAAAGTATCTTCCTCCTTGCTGCTTCGAAGAGGAATTCTGTGTGCTGTAAAGAAAGGAAGAGATTCAGAAGAACTTCGAGGAGTTTTCGTAGGGAGAAATTAGAGATAAGTTTATTTATTGTTGTAGTTTGTATGACTTTGATTTTATATATGAATTCCGAGTTTTGCTATGTTTTCCCATGAGATCTAAGTAGTTTTCTCTATTCTTCTCCTTGTCTTGATATTTGTAAAATGGTGATTTGAATTGGTGGAGCCATGAAAATGTTTAAGAAAATTGTGATGATATTTTCACTANAATGGGTTTACCCTATGAAACCCATTAGTAAATC
This sequence comes from Phalaenopsis hybrid cultivar, assembly GCA_002079205.1. Lineage (NCBI taxonomy): Eukaryota > Viridiplantae > Streptophyta > Magnoliopsida > Asparagales > Orchidaceae > Phalaenopsis > Phalaenopsis hybrid cultivar. The sequence continues at coordinate 99,417 of JXCR01095746.1, read as the reverse complement.
TAATTTGAAGACTTATGTATCCCATGAGAAATGAAGAATTGGAAGTAGGAGTAAGGAACCTTTTACCAGTAGAGATGTCCCCTTTACAAGTTATGACCCTCCTCCTCCTTCTAGCTCCCCTACCTTAACTGATTTGATGAATGAGTTGACCTTGCAAAGGAAGAGCATAGATTTAATAAACGAAAGGATTGGAGGTTTAGAACGATGACATGATTATGGTAGTGAGTACCTACAGAGGCATTCCAATTTTGAGATAGCTTATTATGACGCTCAGGCTCGACACTACAGAGGAGAGCCTGATGTTACATTTCCTGAATGCCTCCGATATACTCAGTATCAACCCAATCCACCTGCTTATCAAGGAGACGATGAAATAGCTTGAGATTTTGATATTTAGAATGAAATTGATATACTTATGTTTGTATTTTTATTTTATGTAGTCTGTAGAAATTGTTTATGTATTTGGACTTTCATTTTTATTATTTCGTTGTACTTGAATGATTTTATTTTTTTTATGGTCGCAAATGTTTAATGTGATAGTAAAAATGTTCATGTGTAAGTTGTAGATGTTTCTCAGTACTTTATGGATTGTAATGTGATGTGATATTTATTTTCATTTTAGTATTTTTGTCTTTTTTTTAGCATTGTAATTGTATTAGGAAATGTTGTATATTTATTTCAGTTTTATACTTATTTCAAAATTTTATTTCCAAAAATTCCTCTAATGATTTATGTGTGTAGAAAGCTTCTAATATTACAGACCAGGTGAAGTAAAAATTTGAGAAGGCATGCAAAAATTTCAGAATGATAAAGCTGCCTACAATACTGAGGTATAATTTATATTTATAGTATTTTCTTTCCACCTTTATTTCATATTAANCAAGAGTTTGGTGGAGGACTTGAGATAAGTTTTTATCTTTTTGTTTTAGACTACTTTTGGTTTTAATTAAGGTTTGTTGTTGATTTGACAATGATTTCTTCTTTTAAACTAATGTGTGGTTTTGTTTCCTTTAGATTTTGAGTAGTTTTCTTTATCTTTCTTCTTAAAATGATAAGTAATTAAGTTTTGGATGAGACTGAATATGAGTAGTTTTCTTTATCTTTCTTCTTAAAATGATAAGTAATTAAGTTTTGGATGGAAGTATGTTGGTTTGACAATGATTTCTACTTTTAAACTAAAGTGTGGTTTTGTTTTCTCCATGATTTTTGACAATGATTTCTTCTTTTAAACTAAAGTGTGGTTTTGTTTTCTCCATGGATACTGAGTATTTTTTTATCTTTCTTCTTAAAATGATAAGTAATTAAGTTTTGGATGAAAGTTGTGGAGAGTATTGATGATGGAAGAAGTTGTGATATGATTTTAGTTTTGGATGGAAGTTGTGGAGAGTATTGATCTTTAATGTTCGAAGAAGTTGTGATGATTTAAATCAATGCACTTCATTTACTTCTTGATTTGGCCAATCCAGATGTTAAAATTTGTTGTGAGAACATGATTAAAAGTGTTGGATGAAAGTTATGGAGAGTATTGATCTTTAATGTTAGAAGAAGTTGTGATAATTTAAATCCATGTTTCATTTACTTCTTGATTTGGCCAATCCATATGTTAAAATTTGTTGTGAGAACATGTAAGAATCAGATCATTTACTTCTTGATTTGACCAATCCAGATGTTAAAATTTGTTGTGAGAACATGTAAGAACTGAGCCGACCATTTACTTCTTGATTTGGCCAATCTAGATGTTAAAATTTGTTGTGAGAACATGTAAGAACCCGACTGGTATTGTCTCAGTCAACAATTGGAAAGAATCACATGAGTTTGTATGAATGAGAATGTAATTCATATGATTGAGTGCAAATAAATAGCGAAATATTCATTGATGGGTGTAGAGCTAGAGGACTTTAAAGTGACAAGTTAAAGCCCCCAACTTAGTTTATTTTATTAGGTTCTGATACGAGAATGTTATCCCTTTAAAGTGACAGGTTAAAGCCCCCAACTTAGTTTATTATTTTAGGTTCTCATACGAGAATGTTAGCCCCCTGGATGTTTACTTCTCGATTTGGCCAATCTGATACGAGATGTTAGCCCCCAGGTGGAGGGAATCGATGTTTGGTTTATTGTTTTAGGTTTTGATACAAGATGTTAGCCCCCAGGTGGAGGGAATCAAGGGAGGGTTAAAGCCCCCAACTTGGTTTATTATTTTAGGTTTTGATACGAAATGTTAGCCCCCAGGTTGAGGGAATCGAGGGAACTCTAAAGTGAGAGCTATTCCCTGCCTAGCCGGTCTTCAGAACTATTCAAACTTTAAATTAGTCAATGTTCTTTATAACATCTCTGCCTAGCCGGTCTTCAGAACTATTCAAACTTTAAATTAGCCAATATTCTTTATAGCATCTCTAGTAAGGGTAAATAGGTTATGATACGAGATGTTAGCCCCCAGGTGGAGGGAATTAATGGAACTCTAGAGTGAGAGATGGTATCTTCCCTACCTATTAGCCTTGAGGTGGAGAGAATCGAGGGAACTCTAGAGTGAGAGCTAGTATCTTCCCTGCCTAGCGATGCTAGCCCCCGGGTGGAGGGAATCGAGGGAACTCTAGAGTGAGAGCTGGTATCTTCCCTGCCTAGGCTCGAGATGTTAGCCCCCAGGTGGAGGGAATTAAGGGAACTCTAGAGTGACAACTCGTATCTTCTCTGCCTAGCCGATCTTCAGAAATAACTTTAAATTAGCCAATGTTCTTTATAGCAACTCTAGTAAGGGTAAAGAATATTATTGCTCTCTTTAAATTAGCCAATGTTCTTTATAGCATCTCTAGTAAGGGTAAAGAATATTATTGCTCCTTTTTTGGCACAACACAATTTGCATACTTCCACAACAGAATTCCTATACTTATTAATGATTCATGATAAGAAAAATAAAGGAAAATATGTTGAGATTTTCATACCTATTTTATACTATTTTTGATGATATTGCACTTTAAAGAAAGGTATTTTTGATGTTTTGTTGCAGGAATGATGAATTAGGGTCATTGGAGCAAAAAAATGCAAAAAGGAGAGAATTTGGAGCGAAAAGGACCAAAATGTGAAGATTTGAACTAGGGCGTCAACAGCGAGCCCAACGGCGCCGACGGTGGACTTTTCCCGAGACTCCAGATTTAATTCACTTAGAAGTCCCACCGACGGAGCCCTTGAGGCCACAGACAGCAAGCTCGGCGGTTATGTCCAACTATGCATTAGATGAGGACGAATTTTGGAGGGGTGCTTAGGCAACTCTTGGGAAAACTCATCCACAACTTTAAAAGAAGAATTTGGTCAAAAATTGAGAGCGTCCTGGATGTTAGAAAGGTCCTGGAGGTTGGAGGGGTTCCATTAGGATTTGCTAGAGAGTCTAAATTGTCAGGAATTCTTCGAGAGATTGTAAAAGTGGAGGGAAAGTGAGAAATTTCTTCCTCCTTGCCGCTTCGAAGAGGAATTTTGTGTGCTGTAAAGAAAGGAAGAGATTCAGAGGAACTTCGAGGAGTTTTCTTGGGGAGAAATTAGAGATAAGTTTATTTATTGTTGTAGTTTGTATGACTTTGATTTTATATATGAATTCCGAGTTTTGTTGTGTTTTCCCTATGAGATCTGAGTAGTTTTGTCTGTCTTTCTCCTTTAACTAGAGATAAGTTATTTACTTAGATATTAAAGATAAGTTTATTTATTGTTGTAGTTTGTATGACTTTAATTTTATATATGAATTTCAAGTTTTGTTGTGTTTTCCCCATGAGTTCTGAGTAGTTTTCTCTGTCTTTCTCCTTGTCTCGACGTGAAATGGTGATTTGAATTGGTGAAGCCATAAAAATGTTTAAGAAATTGTGATGATCTTTTAACTTTAATCTTAATTTACTTTCAATCTGGCCAATTGATTTGTTAAAATATGTTGAGCTTTACTACTAAAGTGAAGATTACATCCAAGCTTCAGGGAGGTCAAAGCCCTTGGAAGTTGGGTGCAAATAAATAGTGAAATATTATTATCGGACGTAGAATTGGAGATTTTAGAGTGACAGACTAAAATCCCTAATTCGGTCCTATAGTTTGAGTGCTGATGTGCAGATGTTAGCCCTCGTGTGAGGGGAACGTGGGAGCTTCAAAGTGAGAGCCGGTATCCTCCCAGCCTAGCCGCAGAATTAGTAACCAAGCAAAGGATTAGTCAATGTTCTTTATGCCTTGACCAAAGGGTAAAGAATATGAATGCTCATATTTGGTACAATATANAATTAATTTGTTAAAATATGTTGAGTTTTACAACTAAAGTGAAAATTACATCCAAGATTCAGGGTGGTCAAAGCCCTTGAAAGTTGGGTGCAAATAAATAGAGAAATAAAATTATCAGGCGTAGAATTGGAGATTTCAGAGTGACAGACTAAAATCCTCAATTCGGTCCTATCATTTGGGTGTTGAAGTGTAGATGTTAGCCCTCAGGTGAGGGGACGTGGGAGCTCCGAAGTGAGAGTCGGCATCCTCTCAGCCTAGCCGCAGATTCAATAAACAAGCGTAGGATTAGTCAATGTTCTTTATGCATGGACCAAAGGTTAAAGAATAGGTATGCTTCTATTTGGCACAATACAAATTGAACTGATTCACTTTATCCATTCACTATAATTTCTTTACAAGGAGAATGATGTTTTCTTATAATTTGAATATGNTCGTTTGGGAGCTGAAGTGTAGATGTTAGCCCTCAGGCGAGGGGAACGTGGGAGCTCCAAAGTGAGAGCCGGCATCCTCCCAGCCTAGCTGCAGATTCAGTAAACAAGCGTAGGATTAGACAATGTTCTTTATGCCTGAACCAAAGGGTAAAGAATAGGTATGCCCTATTTGGCACCATATAATTTTAACTAATTCACTTTATCTATTCACTATAATTTCTTGGCCAGCTGAATGATGCTTTCTTATATATTTAATATCACATGTTAACTTTCATTAGTATATTTAGTTATTTAATAGTGATTAAAATTACATATTTATTTCAATTGCCTATTAGTGATAGATAAACAAATTGAACTTTGCTGTTGCAATTAAAGTATTGCTTTTCTAAAATCTTAGTTCATAGTTCTAATATTACTCCCTGTGGGATCGATATCTAGGACTCCATTAGAGCCGTATATTACTTGAGCGATACGTATACTTGCGTCGATAAATGTGAATTTACAATAACTGAATATTTTTTACGTCCATCTATAACTGTANAAATTAAACCCTACATTCTATCTTTAGTTATTTATTAGTTATCCAAATTATCTACTTATTTCAATTGTCTATCTGTGATAGATAAGCAAATTGAACGTCGTCGTTGTAGTTAAAGTATTACTTTTTTTAATCCTTAGTCTGTAGTATTCTATTTCTCCCTGTGGGATCGATAAATAGGACTCCATTAAAGCCTTATATTACTTGAACGATACATATACTTGCGTTGACAAATTCAACTTTAACATTATTGAATATTATACCTATACATCTTTGTTAAATCAAACACATATATATAAAGTCACGGTCAAGATATTTGACACCGTTGCTAGAATTTAAATCTTCTAGTAGCATCATCAAATTCTTGTAATTATCAATTTACAAAAAGAAAAAGGTCGGTCAGGGCTCTAATGGAGTCCTTGATATCGATTCCACATGAAAGTTGGAAATGCTTATAGATAAATTCTTATGACTATGACGTAAAATACTATTCAAACTACAAAATGGAAGTACAAAATTTTAATCTAAAGTAATTAAGTGTATCCTAAATAAAATGCAAATAAAAGGAGCTAAGTTAATTAAACTAATTACTAAACTTTCAAAAGCAAACTTATAAAATCTAAACAAAGTTTCTGCAACAAAGAGTTCAAATTTAAGAAAGCATCTTTCCCTTTTATAATGAGTATATGAATTGTGAAGAAATTGAACTCACTTAAAAATTTTTAAATATTATTTTGTGCCAAATAGGAGCAAATTATATTCTTTACCCTCTTTCAAATGCATAAAGAACATTGACTTCCAGAGTTTGGTCCCTAATTCCAAGGTTTGGCTGAGAGGATATAGGCTGCCACTCCAGAGCTTCCACTACATCCTCATCTGAGGCCTAACAATCTAGCATTAGTTTCCAAGCAACTGGACCAAATTGGGGATTTTAATTTGTCACCTTAAAATCTCCAATTTTGCATCCGACAAAGTATATTTCCTTATTTATTTGCATTCAACCCCATGAATGACATCCTCTCCCATGGAATCAAATGTGTTTCTCACTTTATTGTAGAAATTATAGCCCTTTCGGATCATCCTTTTCTCAACACATATTAACATTTCAATTAGTAGATTAAAAATTAAATGAAGATCCGAGTTAAAATCATCAAAAATTATTAACATTTAATCTTCACCAAAAATCTCATTATTGGAAGAAAGATAAAGAAAACTACTTATAATTCATGAGAAGGAAATAATAAAACACGGATTTGATATATAAAAACAAGTTTACAAAAATAACAAAATAAAAGACAACTTATCTCACAATTCTTTCTAAGAAAATCCCTAGAAGTTCTCTTGAAACACTTTCCCTCTTTACAAGCACTCTCAATTCTATCTTAGAATTGTAATAAAGAAGAAATCTCTCACATTTTCACTCTTATTACAAGCCTATAAGAAAATCTCCAAGCCCTTGATTTTCTCTCTTTCTCTCACGCCATAATTGCTTCTGTCCATCCACCCTTCATGTCTCTCCACATGCCTTAGACTTTGCTCTTATTAATTAAATGCTACCTCCATCTAAAAAGAATTCAAAATTCCCTCCAAAATTCAATCCAAAAGTCAACCCTTTTGAATTCCAAAACAGATGTCTATTGATCCAAGAGACATATCTCTTCATAAAAGAACCTTCTAAAGTGTCTAGATGCATTGAATCACTCAATGGGGTATTTAGAACAAGTGGATAATTAAAAATTGTAAAAAATTAGTCCCAAACCATCTTAATTCACAAAAAGTCATCTTTGGCGCCTCAGGCATTGGTTCTGGCACTTTAGGTGTTAAGTTTCTTAAAACCTTGCTGTTCTGGGTTTTTTCGCTTCAGGCGCCAAATTTGGTGCTTTAGGTGCCAACTCTCTATAAAATTGCGCTTCAAGCGCCAATTCTGGTGCTTCAGGCACCAATTTTGGTGCTTCAGGCACCAACTCTAGCTCTTCAGACACCAACTCTAGCGCTTTAGGCTCTATAAAGTGGCGCTTCATGCGCCAAAATCACAAAATTCGCTCTTTTGGCTTCAAATTTTGTCCTTTTAACTACTTTTACTCTAAATGCATTAAATTGATATACCTGCAACAAAAAGTTGAAAATACCCTTCTTCAAATTACAACATCACCAAAAATAATCATTAAATGTATACTTAAAATAAGACATTTTTTTGTGTATCGAAATCCCCCAAACTTAAATGTTACTTGCCCTCAAGTGACACTTTTACTACATAAAAATATATAACTTAAGACACAGATTAATTTATTAACTTATATACTTTAGTTTCATAAACAATACAATTAAATTTAAGAAAAACTTTTAATAACTTAGATTTAGACTCTAAGTCGAAGAGTACTTAGTAACCAAATCTAAGATTTCCGAATCGCTATTTATTTTAAGAAGAATTGTAATTTGTCATATCAAGGATATTTAGAATATTCATATGAAAAAGAATTTCATGAAAACTTTACTAATAAAGCTCCTAATACTCATATACAAGTTTAGAATGCGTAATAAGTCTTTTCCTTAAGTTGATTCAAGTGAAACCAATTTTTGATTAGGCATCTCCTCAAGCTTATCCTCACATTCTCTCTCTTTTCTTCGTTTCTTTTTCAAGTGAGGATTAATATATCTAGATAGTCTTTAATAATTTTGAACTTCTTTATCCTCTTCTTAAAGTTAAAGCTTTTATACCTCACTTCACTTTATAAATTCATATTAGTTTTGATGATTTTTCATAAAGCCTCATTTTTTCCTTCTTACATGATGAAACTCTAAAATTCTTAATACTTCAAAAATTAAATTTCCTTTTTTAAAATAGAAAAACATAATTTTATTTTTTCATACAAAATATTTTTAACTTTAGAATTGACCTTCATTATTAAAAACTTTAACATATATTTACCATAATATTTACAAACATAAATATAGTCATTAAAAATTGAATCTTAATATCCTATGTCATGTTAAATTAATTTGAAAATTATAGTTAATTAAGGACAAATAAAATTTAGTTTACTTCTTTTTCAAAAGAAAATTTTCTTTCCCCCAAAAATAATTTTTTAAGTAATTAAAAATGTTCAGTACAAAATATTGTAGGTGGAAGAAAACAGTAAATGTATAAAAATAAAAAAACTAACATGTGGAGGATTTCTGAATATGAAATTGGACTTTGGTGTACTGCAGGTACTAACTTTAAAATACAGGCTTTAAAACATTAAATGAAACATAATATATTGTATAGGAATTGCTGAAAATTAAAAACAAAAATTGAAACTAAAAATTACTAATAATGTAGAAAAAGCAAAAAAGTGCAGTTATTATTACAATTAGGTCCACAACATACTATTACAACGAAAGTTCATATCTCAACATTTTCAGAAAAAAAAAACTACAAAAAATCAAAGTAACAAACAAACAAACTTACGAAACAATTAAACTCCTAAATTATTAATCTTCATCCCCTTACTCATCATCATCATCATCATCATCTTCTTCTTCTTCATGATCTAGTGTATAATGAGTGAAACTAGGGCAAGTTGGAAATTCCACATTATAATCACCCCTTAAAAATCTAACTATCCTTTATTACTTCGCTCAGTTGATTTGTTGGAAACAACTCAGCAGAGATGAAGTAATGTCACACTTTTGACTGAAAAGTTAACATGGAAGTGGAAAAATTAAATTTCTTATTATTCTTAATTTTCCATTCTCCCCTTCCATTAGTCTAAAAGGCAATCACTTCATCCAGTTATGAATCAGATATCACGAATACAACATATTCACAATGAAATACATTCCTCAGTCCATAAAATGTATTGATTCTTACTCTTGAAAGCTCAACTTGCTTACCTCTCACAAAGCTATGTTCATTTGTAGTAAATCACAAATTGACATAGAACTCCCGAATCATAGGCACAATAGCTACTGTAGTGAAGTAATAAAACCTCTCCCAATTTCTGGTGACAATTAACCTCTCGATCTCACCACCCGGGTTAGCAAATGCTCGTTCCTGGATCAATTTTCTCAAGTCCATTTGAATATTGTAGTTGTGTTGGGCCTTATAATTGATGAATTTTCTAGCGTTAAAATCTATCATAAGCTTTCCTCTTTTTACTCGTGGAGCCATTGGAATTTCTATGGAAATCCAAATAAAATCCAAAAAAATTACAAATTAAAAAATCTAGTTCCTCAATTAAGATTATTTGATAAGAAACTTTTCACCATGGATTTTCTTCAAGATTTTTCATGAAATCCCCAAATTCTTGGATTTCCCATAATGTAAGATAAATCCAAGGTGAAAATCAAAAATTTCTAAGTTAAATTAAAGTTCTTACCAAGAGAAGATGAAATCTAAGATCTTTAGCCTTCGAATTCTTCTTAAATCTGCACAATGTGAAGCCTTAAGCCACGGGTTTAGAGGTAGGAGACGACTCAAATAGTAAAAATGAAGTTTTATTGGGCTATTTCTTGATTTTTAACCCATTTAGGCATTATCAAGAATTTGGCGCTTCGGGTGCCAAAACCTAATTTTTTCATATTTCATTTTCTGAGGAAATCTGTTGCGTACATCTTTACGTCAACCTTCAATTAATTTAAATAAACACTTATGCTCATAATTAAACAATTTTCTAATACGTAACTTTCAAAAACAACTCAAAACTCACTTTTATATATAAAATCCACACTATTACAAACTAACAATTTTCAAGCCAACAAAATCTAATTCAATGTCTAAAGCAAACCAAACATCCTAACACTAAAATCTAAGCATCAAAATACTCAACAACGAACACCATTAGATTTCTTGGGACCATTTATTTCTTCATCTGGGAACTTATACATATTAGTTGCAGTAGACTACGTTTCAAAGTGAATTGAAGCACAAGCTTGACCTCGTTGTGATGCTAAATATGTTAAGATTTTTAATGAAAAACATTTTCATTAGATACGGAATGCCGAGAGCAATCATCACTGATGGAGGATCTCATTTCAGGAATAAATACATTCAGAGATTAGCAGAAAGTTTAATGTTATTCATAAATTTCTACTTTCTATCACCCTCAGACCAGTGGGTATCTGAAGTTTCTACTAGAGATATTAAACAAATACTGGAGAAGACTGTAAACCCAAGTAGAGTAGATTGGTCTACTAGACTGGATACTGCATTATAGGCTTACAGGACTGCTTATAAAACTCCTACTGGAATGACTCCTTACAGACTTATTTTTTGGAAATACTTGTCACTTACCAGTAGAATTGGAGCATAAAGCATATTGGGCGATTAAAAAATTCAATTTTAATTTGAAAGATGCTGGTGAGAAGAGATTGTTATAAATGAATGAATTAGAAGAAGTAAGAAATGAATCTTATGATAACAACATAATTTATAAGGAGAAACTAAAGTTATGGCATGATCGGAAGATTAACCAGAAGAACTTTGAACAAGGACAAGAAGTTTTGCTTTACAATACAAAGGAGAAACTAAAGTTATGGCATGATTGGAAGATTAACCAGAAGAACTTTGAACCAGGACAGGAAGTTTTACTTTACAATACAAGGCTGAAGTTATTACCTGGGAAATTGAAGTCTCGTTGGTTAGAACCCTTTACTGCGACTCAAGTTTATACTTACAGAGCTGTTAAAATTGAAGATCAAAAGACTGAGAATAGATTTAAAGTAAATGGACACAAATTAAAGTCGTATTTTGAGGGTAAAAGGCCAAATTTTAAAAAGGTTTTATTGGTCAGTCAACCTGAAAAATATCTGAATAGGTCGGGCTGACGACGTTAAACCAAGCTCTTAATGGGAGGCAACCCATAGTTATGTTTATTTTTTTTGCGATTATAGTGTTTTTGTTTAAAATTATTATTAGTTTGTAGTAGATTTACTTTACTACCTATATATCTATGTGTGTGATTTGATTTGAACTTATGTGTTTGCTTTACTTTCGAATTTTGTTTTTAGATCTAAGTATAGTTGAGATTGAGCATAAAATGTTTGTTTTCAGTGTTTAAAGTGTTGTGGCTTGGATTGCGACACTAAATTGATGTATTAAGGTTGATAAAATACTAAAATTATGTGTGTCATGTAACGTGTATTGTAACCCTTGGATTTTATATATAATTGTAATGTTTTGTATTGTGAATGTTTATTTGTGTTAGTAAATCATTTAATCACTTAAATTTAGTTCTAGAATAATTGAAAGAATGTTGATGAGGCTTAAAATTGATCGAAATCGCAAAAAATCTTGAATTGAACTAATTTTGAAAATCTAGCCGACGACGCCATCGACGTTGTCGACGACCGATTTTTCCCGAGACACAGGCTATTTAATTCAATAGAGCTCGCCGATGGCGCTGATGACCCTACCGATGGCGAGATACCGAAAAAACACTTTTAACCGTGATTTTAACCAGTCAACTACTATTATTCATCATCCCATTCCTCTTTAAAAATGAAATTTTTGATAAAAAGCTTAAAGATCTTGGATTTGAGGCGATTTCAAAGCGTTTAGACTCATGATTTTATCATCTCTTGGTAAGAGCTTCACTCCAAACTAAAAATATTTAATTTTCACCTTGAATTTCTTCCACATTGAGGAGATCCAAAAAAAATTGAGAGTATAGAAAAAATAAATGAAAGAATTAGAGGATTAGAATGTAGACATGACTATGATAGTGAGTACCTACAGAGGCATTCTGAATTTAAGATAGCTTACTACGAAACTCAGACCCGACACTACAGAGGTGAGTCTGATGTTACTTTTCCTAAATGCCCCCGTTATACTCAGTATCAGCTCAATCCACCTGCTAGCCAAGGAGATGAAGATATAGTATGGGATTTTGATATATGATAGTGATTGATGTACTTTTGTTTTGTGATTTTGTGATACAAATAGATGTATTTTTGTTTTTACTTTCTTTTTATTCTCTATTTTATTTTATGTTTGCAGTTAGATAATTTTTAATTATTGTTAAAAATGTTTAGTGTTGTAGTTTAAAATTTGCATGTGTAGTTGTAATAGACTTTGATTAGTATGCTGTAAAATTGAAATGTGATGTGATTTTTATATTTGCATTTTAATGTATTTGTAATTATTTTCATTTAGTATTGTGATGTGTTAGTGGAATATTGTGTTTGTATAATGTTTAGTTTTATACTTATTTCAAAATTTCATTACCCAGCAAATTTTCTAATGATTTATATGTATAGAAAGCTCTTAATATTATAAACCAGTTAATATAAAAATTTTGAGAAAGAACTCCAAAAATTTCAGAAAGATAAAAATGCCTAAATTACTAAGGTATGATTCATATTTAGAATTTCTCTTTTCACCTGTATCATTCCATATTGAAAAATTTAAGTTTGAGGGAGGGAAGACAAGATTAACTATTATATGTTCTCCATTTAAATATTTTAAAAAATAATTAATATGATTTTTTGTAGTGAATTTAATTCAGATAACAATATTTAGTAGATATTTAAATATTATGGTAGATTTAAAGGAATATTTTTGTCAGAAAAATTAATTTTGTAGATTAACATATTTAGTATATGAGAATAAGACTATAGTTAACTATTTAAAGTAAAGAAAACTATAATGAAGTATTAAGAATCTGGAAATTCATTTGAGAAGAAAAGATTGGGGCTCAATGATGTAAAAACTGAAGTATTAAGAATCTGGAAATTCATTTGAGAAGAAAAGATTGGGGCTCAATGATGTAAAAGTTATATTAAGAATCTGGAAATTCATTTGAGAAGAAAAGATTGGGGCTCAATGATGTAAAAACTATAAAAAGAATCTTAGAAATTCATTTGAGAAGAAAAGATTGGGGCTCAATGATGTAAAAGCTATGAATTAAATCTGGAAATTCATTTGAGAAGAAAAGATTGGGGCTCAATGATGTAAAAGCTATGAAATATCGAATAAGACTATAGTTAACTTTTTAAAGTAAAGGAAACTATATTTTGAAGTATTAAGAATATTAGAAATTTATTTGAGAAGAAAAGATTGGGGCTCAATGATGTAAAAGCTATGAAATACTTACAAGGTAAAGGAATGCTTTGAGTTTCAAATTTTGGGAAAGAAAAGTGAAGTTCAAAATTATTAAAAGCTATCCAGATATAGTAATCTTCACTTGAAAAAGAAAAAGAAAGGATTGACAACAATCTCTGAAAAGAAAAGCAAAATATATAGGATTGAAAGCAATCCAAATGAAAAAATATATACAAGATAGTAGAATCTTGAGGAGATGCCTAATTAAAAATTTGCTTCACTTGGACCTAGCTAAAAGGAAAACCTAAATACAATCCTAAACTTATATTTATAGAATAACATCATTTACTAAAAATGTTCTCATGAAGTTCCTATCATTTTAATATTTTAAGTGACTTGATATTACAACATATAGTCATTCTTGAAATGAATAAAAAACTTGGACTCTTAAACTTGATGACTAGATAGTCTTGTATCTACATAANTATAGAGAGAGAGAGAGAGAGAGAGAGAAAAGAGCAACTCGTGGCTCCTTGCGCGTTAATAATGAAAAGGGTTACAAGATTGGGATGAGGTAGTGGACCCACCTCTCACATCAAAATACATCAAATTTCTAGGGGTACCTCAAACTATAGTACAGCTCCACTCAAAATAAATCAAAATACATGTAAAACCTCAAAAAAGAATACTACAAGAAAAAGCATCCCAAAAAATACATGTATATATATATATATATATATATATATATATA